>CAUYQG010203041.1:0-42545 GCA_963574415.1 Tarsius wallacei | reverse complement strand
GGCCGCTCCCGGCCACCGCAGCCTCGACCTGCTGGGCTCCGGTGATCCTTCCGCCTCAGCCTTCCCAGTAGCTGGAACTACAGGCGCGTGCTACCACGCCTGGCTAATTTTTTGATTTATTGTAGAGATGAGGTCTCGCTTGCCCAGGTGGGTCTCGAACGCGCGGGCTCAGGCAATCCACTCACCTCAGCCTCCCAAAGGCGCGGGATTACAGGCTGAGCCACCGAGCCCGGCTCTTTCTTCCCCCTTTAATATTCCCTAAGAATTGTAGCTGGGAAGGATAAGTAAATTTAAACCTATCTCCTTCACTGTCAGTGGGCAGAGCTGGTCAATATTTGATGGGCAACAAGGTGGTAAAAATTAAGCACTTGGGACTAGTTTAAGGGAAAACATAAAATCTAGTTGCAAGAGGAATAGAAAAAGAAGCAATACCTGTGCCAGGCACATTGTCTCTCAGATAATCCTTTTAACAGTCCTGAAAGGTAGGTGAGTCCCAGCTCACGGAAGAGAAACCTGGGGTTCAGAGAATCAAGGACATTTTGGGGATCAAATCTGCCTCTAAAGCCCATGCTTGGGACCCTGCCACTTCTATTTCTGCCCTTTCTCTCCCTCAGGTACCCAGGTATCATCTCCTTAGAGTTTCCATTCTCTCTCAAGACTACGGGTTACAAATTTAGCAATGTCTGATGATCTCTTGGAGAGTTAATGGGCCAACAAACCCAAACCTTTTGGCTATGTTTAAATTTTAAAGAAGATGAACTAAATCAATCTGTTAGATTTGTCTCTTTTTGGAAGACAATCGGGGTGAGAAAAAGTGAAATGACTGTTCCTGGAGCGTCAGGTGCCAACCAGGATAAGCCTCCAGTCCTCATCCATCTGCAACCATCAGCTTCTACTTTCTTGAATATAATGTAAAGACTTTTTTTTTTTTTTTTTTAGTTGTAACTGTCAAGTTTTCTATGACTGAAATCACCTTTGTTGATCCTTCCCTGGGCCTGGCTGCATTGCTCTGTTCAGAAAGGACAGGCCCTAATGTGTGTGCTGCCCATCTGTAGATTTTCTGTTTATTGGAGCTGGTTTCTTACTCAGCCCACCTCTTTCCTCTGTGGATAACCTCAGTCACAGCCTTCAGACAATCTCCTGCCCCAAAGTCCTTTACCCAGTGAAAAATCCAGAGTGTGGAGGCAAAGGGGGCTCCAGACTATCAGGGTTCACTTTCTCTGCTCTGTCCCCTTTTGTTTTCCCTTCCCTCTGCATTCCTCAGATTTGAGATTTGTGGGAGTTGAGTTTCAGAATTATAGAGAGAGGATGTTTTTCCTAGAGATGGAAATTCTTGACCTGAAAGGACCCGGTTTACCTGTCTAGTTTACTGAAACTTCATATAATGTCAACTTTCTTTTCTGTCTTCCTTCTTTTCCTTTTCTTTCCTTTCTTCCATCTCTTCCTTCATTTTTTTCATTCATTAATATGGTTTTTATTAAGAACTTTCTTTGGGGCCCCTGTCAGAAAGATGTTAAATTGGATAGATTATGGAGGACATTTTAGGATCCATTTTTATATTTTTAGAGTCTGTGCCCAGTGTGGTTCAGAAGTGCCAGAATTGCTAACTTGGGGTTGAGCTGCTAGATTTCTTATATTCTAGGAGAGCATTTTTAACCATTATTATAGATATTCATTTTTTATTTCTCAGCATCAGTATTCCTAGCTCCAGGTGACTACCTGATTTATCACCAATATTTTAATTTTAGCCAATTCTGCTATTTCTTTGAGCCCCAAGTCAGCATCCCAAGTCTCAACATCATAACTCTAGAAGAGAATATATAGGGCATTGGCTCAGGCTCCACTATGGTTGGTTACAACTCACAGTAATCATTCTGTAAGAACTAAAATGAGTTTGCATCAAAACCCAGCCTCTAAGACCAAGGACAGAGCAGATTTTTGGCAATGATTATTGACCCCAGACAAAAAGCTGTCAAAATTTTGAGGAGGGGACAGATATAGTCAGTATATTACTTTACGAAGTATTTACTGAGAGTCTGAGATACTTCAGGTCAGCAATTGTGTTTTATTCATCTTTGAATCCCTAGTGTAGAGCTCAGCACCAAGCCTACAGAGGCATGAATACTTTGAGTAGCATTAATGAATAAATGAATGAACAAGTATGTGCATGGCACTGATTGTAAAGAGGAGAAATCAGAGACTGAAGCATTTTCAAAAGGCTTTTGTAACAGTGAGATAAAATGCCACGGTGATTGATCACATATGGAGGGAAGGAAATAATAGAAACTGATTTTAGGTTTATTATTAAAACTTTGGAGAATGGAGATGCTGCGTTTTTAGAAATAGAGGAGTTTGATAAGAAAGCAGGATTGATGAGGGAAAGGCTGTTGTCAACATATGGGTAGGCATGTTGGGACTGAAGTGATTCAGTGGGGCATCCTGAGGGATACACAGAAGAGGCAGCTGGAGAGAAGACAGGAGGTCAGGACAGAGGTCAGAGTTGGGGGTGGTGATGCTGGAGTTCTCTTCTTACTAGAAGAGAAGAGAACTCCACAGTGTATTTGTTGTGGGAGAAAGTTAGATATCTGAGGGATGGAGTGCAGAGACAATGAAAGAATGTCTGAAAAATGTGACTTGATGAGAAAGTATTTAGTTCTTGTATGGGGTTGGTGGGTTTGGCTAAATATATTTCAGTCACATGGAAAGCTAAATTAGTTATGGTACCATCTCCGATGCCATATGCCAACTCCTAATGACCACTGTTTAAAAATACTACAGTCTGAAAGCAAAGGATACAATTTTCTTTGTGGCATAGGGCTCCACCCATTTATCCATCCACCTATTCATCCATTTATTCATCCACATCCATCTACCTCTTCATCTATCCATTGACCACCTACCCATCCATTTATCCACCTATCCACCCACTCACCCATCCACCTGCTCACTCACCCACAATCTTGCCAGCATTTATAGAATGGCTATTCTAGGATAGGCTAAGAAACAGAGTCTTTTTAGTACTACTGATAAATCTTAACACCCAATTGATACTGAAGTGAAATTTCACCTAGAGCAAAATTGGCAAATAGCCATAAACCCTGAAACTGATGTTTGGACCTTTTCCCTCCTACTTCTGCAGCCCCTGGGGAAATAAGGCTGAAAAGGGATTTTAGAGACTTCAGAGAACAGATGTCTGTCTTAAAAATGTTTTATAAACTTCAGCAGTGAACTCTAGGCACTTCCCTTTTTTTTGTTTCTCTGAACAATTCCATCATTCCTCTTTCCCCTCAGGTCTAGAACTTGTTCATTTTCCTGCCTATGGAAAATATAGTGATTGATATTTTTAATATGGGTGGGTGATCTATGAGTTAGAGGGTCCCATTGGTGGTGGTGGTTTGGCGGGATGAGCTGTTTAATGGGTAGAGTTTTCATTCCAGATCCTGGAAGGGTAATACGAAAAATGTGTAGGGATGGAGGCATCCAAAAAACAGGAAGAAAAAATACAGCCTGGTCTGTTACTCTTATGTATAGGATAATGGGAGGCCCCTCCTTATTTCTTCCTTCTTCCTCCCTTTTTTCTTACATCTTCTATTTCTCCTTCTTTTTCTTTCCTCTAACCTTTTTCTGCTGGAGTGAAATTACTGGTTCACTCCACTTCAGCCTTCTTAGAAGTTCAGGGGTCAGCTGTGTTCTCTCTTCAGTGGGAATGAGGGTTGGACCAGCTTAGTCTCTATCTTCTTGTCCTGCCACACCAAATGAGGGAGGTTAGAATGGTCTGTGTTTATAGTATGGTGGAACGTACACCCTTTCCTTCCTTACAAGTCAATTTAAGGATCCAACTGTGAGGGGCAATTCTGTAAGGGACGCATTTACACTGAGTCTGCTCACATATGTGTCCCAGTAGCACTTCCCTTTCCTTCTGCTCCAGATTGTACAAAAATGTAATCTGCAACCTGCAGTACACTGGTGGTAATTTTCCCTTCTGTAACTACTCCTCCCTTGGAGCCCTCCTATTTCCAGCTCAGTGTAGCTCTGCCCAAGCCTGATCTTCCCAGATGATACCTTGGTTTCCAGTCCAACACACCCAAATAAAGCAAAACTTAGAACAAAAGCAGTAGCCCCAGAGTTCCATTCTCTGATGATCTCTGGTGATGCCACTGGCCATTTGCTGATTAGTCAGGGTAGTTCTTACTTTATAAAAGGAGCTTGAAGCTGTAAAAGGTTTTACCTTGAAGGGCTAGGAGACACTGCACTTGGTTAATGGGGAGATATTTTGGGCAGAGGTTCTTCCCAGATCTCCTCCAGCCTCTCTTGGATGCTTACTGTGGCAAGGCTGGCTTTTGCATGAGTCATAGCGGTTAAGAGCATGGACTTTGGAATTTAACAGGCTTAGTTTGAATCTGGTTTTGTCAGTCCCCATCTGTGTAACCTTAGCTAACTTCTTAAAGACTCAGTTTATGCACTAGCAAAATGCTGATACTATCTGTCTCATAGGGCTGATGTGAGTGTTAAATGGGATAGTGGCAATGGCTATTGACCTATGAATGCTTACGTACCCAGAATCAGCATAAGTGGTCTCTATAGGAGTTGCATAATCTAGTCTTTGCAGCAACTGTATTATGCCCATCTAGATGCTGAGGAAGCTGAGGCTAATAGGGGCTAAGTAACTTGCCCAAGGTCACATAGTTAGCAAGTGGCAGAGTGGAATGTGACTCTGACAGTATGATTCTGCAGCCTTGCTCCCAACCAGATTACCATATGGCCTTGATTATGAGAGTACGTCCTGTGCATGTGCTTAGCACTCAGTAAATGTTAACTATTATTGTACAATATCCCTTTCTCAAATCTAAATCTATTCAGCAGTATTATTCATTTATTTACTCATCCAACTCCACATCAGTTCTGTGAGGGCAGGGACAAGATTTTTGCCTGTTTTCTTTACTGTTGCATCCCCAGTGCCTAGAACATTGTTTGGTATAGAATAGTCAATAACTTCGTAAATGAATATGTCCACTCACTCACCCGTCAATGAAAGTATTGGATGCCTACCATGTACTAGATGTTAGGATAAGATAGTATCTCTGACCTTGCAGAGTCCATCATCTGCTAAGGGAAGCAGATTTGTGAACCAGCAATTCAAGTTCAATATGTTCTATCTCAGGGTGTTGCTAAGAGCAAAAGAAGGGAGCAGCTCTCTTTTCTTTCCAGCTGCTGCCTCATTTTCATTTAGTGCTGCCACCTGATATTCTTCTTCTTCTTTTTTTTTTTTAATCTCTTCTTCCTCTTTCTCTTCTTCTTCTTCTTCTTTTTGAGTTGGAGTCTCACTTTTGTCACCCAGACTGGAGTGCAGTGTTACGCTCATGGCCACTGCAGCCTCGACCTGCTGGGCTTAGGCGAAACTTCCACCTCAGCCTTCCAAGTAGCTGGAACTACACACACCACCATGTCCGGCTAGTTTTTGCGATTTATTGTAGAGACGAGGTCTCACCAAGTTGCCCAAGCTGGTCTCGAACCCGCGGGCTCGGGCAATCCACTTGCCTCGGCCTCCCAAAGTGCTGGGATTACAGGCTGAGCCGCTGTGCCTGGCCCTGATATTCTTCTACTTGACAAAGTCCTGTCTATCAGAGTTAGTTTGCATTCAACTGGATGAGGCATAATTTCCTGCAAAGAGGAGGCAGGAGGCAGGGCTGTGGCTGAAAGGGTTTTGTTATGTCGGTTGTGCACTGACCAACTCCAGGGGGTGCCATTAATGTAGACTATGGTGGGAATAGTGTCATCATAGTTGCCCTGTGACTGTTGCCTTTAAAGGATATCTGAATCATTTAATTCAGGCCTGGGAGATTGGAGATGATTTAGAAAAGAACCTTTGAAGTCACTTCCCAATGCATTTTCTGGGTTACAATGACCTGTGTGGAGGATGTGGTTGATAAACAGTAAGAATAGACTGCATTGCTAGAGGGAATAAGCTCTATAGGGTTCCACTGCTGTTTAAGCACTGACATCACCAGGACATGACTATGACCTCTAGGGTTCTCCTTTTGCACACTTGGACCCCTGTTACTTGCCACATTGCCTTCACTCAGTACCATATTGGAGTTTGATAAGGGGGGCTGCAAGCCTATCCCTTCACAACCTTCTGGAATTGAAATTGGCAGGATTTTTTTTTGAGTCAAGTCTTCTCATGCTTTCCCAGGTATCTGCCACTGGGAAGAGAAGTAGAGGGGATGGCAAACTTCTGAAACTAATCTCCCTGGGATGGCAAGGACTCAATGCCAAGGGGACCCTGAGATTTTAGCAGAAGACTTTGGAAAACAGCAATACTTGTCCCCAAAGGGAGGAAGATGACTCAATAATAGGATTTCAGTATTGTTGACTAGACATTTGAATTTGTAAGCCTGCCCTGTTTCTGTGCATGGGTTCTCCTCTTAAGGTTCATACCTGGGACTGGGCATGGTGGGTCAAGCCTGTGATCCCAGCACTTTGGGAGGCCGAGGCGAGATGATTGCCTGAGCTCAGGGGTTCAAGAGTAGTCTGGGCAACTTGGTGAGTCCTCATCTCTACAATAAATCAAAAAATAAGCCAGGCGTGGCAACATGCACCTATAGTTTCAGCTACTTGGAAGGTTGAGGCAGAAAGGATCACCGGAGCCCAGCAGGTCGAGGCTGCGGTGGCCATGAGCGTGCTACTGCACTCCAGCCTGGATGACAGAGGGACTCCAACTCAAAAAAAAAAAAAAAAGGTTCATATCTGACCCCTCTTATTCAGGTTCTAATACCACTCTACACACACACAAAACCTATACAATGATTCCTATCCGGCTCACTCCTTTCCTTATATTTGGTTCCTCTCCCATGGCGAATTAGTTCCTGACTTTTGTCTTGGGGACTCCAACAAAAGGGTCAGAATTTCAGGGTATGGTGGAAAGAACACTGCCCTGGAAAGTTAGAAAAATTAAAACACTGCTCTTTGGCTCTGCCACTCATTGACCACGTAAATTTTGGGGAAGTCAGTTTTCTTTTGTGGGCCATAATTTGTCCATCTGTAAACAATATTGTTACACCACTTGGATCCCAGATAGGTCCTATTACATCACCTCCTCCTAGGGCTCTTATGAAGATGCTGTAGTCTGAGTGTTTGTATCCCTCCAAAATTCATATCTTGAAATCTAATCCCCAAAGCACCAGTATTAAAAGGCAGGGCCTTTAGGCGATGATCAGTTCAAGAGGATTCTGCCCTTATGAATGAGGTTAGTGACTTTCTAAAAGAAGCCCAAGGGAGCTTGCCTGCCCCTTCTGTCATATGAGGACACAGCTGGAAGATGGCCATCTGTGAACCAGAAAGCGAGCCTCCAACAGACACTGAATATCCTGACACCTTGATGTTGGACTTCCTGGCCTCTTGAACGGTAAGAAGTGAATTTCTGTTGTTTGTAAGCAACTTGGTTTATGGTATTTTGTTATAGCAACCTGAATGGACTAAAACAGAGGATAAACCAAGGTAATGAATGAGAAGATATTTGAAGCAGTGCTTGTGCTATCAGAATGTGAAGTATGGTTGCTTGTTTGCTGTTTCAGCATACTTTGTCTTGATCTCATGGAGCTATGGACACAGAGCGGTGCCTTTTAGCTCCTAGACATGAAGGATTGAACCCATCCTGTGGAAAGTAAATAGTAGCAGGAAAGATAATCTTGAATTTCCTTTAAATAAAAATGAAAATATTTCATTAAGTCTGGATTCCTAACGGACTACATTATTGGAGTAATACTGGCTGCTGCAAGAAATAAATTCCCAAAGTATCAGTAGCTTATAATATTAGAAGCTTATTTTTCCCTTATTAACAGGCAAATACATAGCTTCATTGTCAGTGAGTGGGTTTTTTCCTTGCATTGTTAGAGACCCAGGTTTCCTCTATTTATGTCTTTACCATCTCCCTAGGGCAGTGGTTCTGTCTTGGCTGATCACTATAATCACCTCTAGAGGTTTTTTTTTTTAAACATTTTTTATCAGCAGATGAACATGGAGCCTGTGGAGCTTTAAAAACTAATACTGGGATCCCACCCCAGACATTCTGATTTAATTGGATTTTGGTGTGGCTCTTGTACTGGAATTTTTAAAAGTCCCAGGAAAGTCTAATGTGCAGCCAAGCCACAAGCATGTATTGGAGACCTGTATTTTTGGCCATCAGAAGGGGGAAGAAAGTGAAGATGATGCCTTGACTTCTTAAAGATCTCAGCCCATGGCTGATAGGGACATTGCTTCTGCTCACATCCCATTGGCAAAAGTAGCTACACGGCTACAGTGGGAGCAAAATAGGCTGCAAGATGTGGTCTCGGGTTGGGTGATCCCAGGCTGGTGTGGTCCCAGATTGGTTCCCCAGCGATGGCTTTATATGATGGCAGGGGGACACACATTTTGGTCATGTATTCATTTGTGTCCCAGGGGCCCACAAATCAACTTCCCAGACCTTATGAGACCTGTGGCACAGAAGCTTAGAGCTATTGTTAATTCAAGAGCCTTTCCTGGGTTGAGAGAGGAATGGGTATCACCTGATTGCCTTAGATTTGGGAGCTGTGGCCACCCCACATTCTTGTCTACATCCTGTATTAGAGGGCAGTTTGTGTTTGTTGTAATAAAGAGTGCTGACTTTGCAGGTAGGTGAACTTGGTTAAAATTCTTGCTTACTCCTCACTAGACTTGTGATTTGGGGCATGTTAATTAACATCCTTAACCTTCATTTTTCCCAAATGTAAAATGTGTATAATTATGTCTATGTTGAAAGGCTTTATAGTAATACAACAATGCCTACCTTACCTTAAATAAGATAATGTCTGTTATGGTGCTGGAAATGACAGGCATGGGGCAAGGGTGGGATCTTTGTAGACTCTTCTCACTGAAGGGAGGGGGAGGGGCTTTCTGTAATTGCTGGGAGTGAGGAAGTGAGGGGAGAGGCTGTGTTTCTCTGATCCACTGATCAGCCTCAAGACCACACTTTTCGCAGATTGGAGTGATGGGATTGGCTGCCCCCAACAGGCTGGGAACTCCTGGAAAGTTGGGGATTAGGCTCTTCTTATCAGTCCAGGGCCATCAGGTGGTGGGCTGCCACCCCTCTTCTCTGCATCTTCCCAGTCCTAACTGCCCCCTTACTCCTGGAGTCCTGTGCAGCTTGGTTGAGAGAACTCCTTCCAGGAACAAAAACGTTTGCACAGGAAAGGGGCCCCTTCCTAAGCCTGGCTGGAGGCACCTTCTGGGGTTGCAGAGGCTGCTGCCTGGAGCTGTAGATAAGGAGATGGCAGCGATAGTAGGAAACCTTCCTGTTAGTGCCAGCAAAAGAATACCTGGGCATATGTAATGCAGCCTGTCAGTTCCTAGCCCGGAGTGTGACAAGACTGGTTTTGTGTGACTCAAATTAATTCTGTGTGTCTAGTATGGGAGGGGGTAGATAGTAGCGATGAGGGGGAGAGGGTGGGCAGGACTGGCAAACTAACAAAAATAGTGTTCTGGTGTTTTCGCATTTCCTTCCTCTTTACCTCTTTCCTCTTCAACTACCCCGCTATTTGATTCCTCTGTAATTCCTTCCCTTGGTTGACCTGCAGTGATAGGGCTAGGGTTTTCCCTGCTCTTCCTTGAATGATTACCTCCTGAGATCCCAAGATTTAGATGTGAAGCAGCATCTGCTATGTGTCAGTCTGACATTCCAGGCAAGGGTATCAATACCACTTAGGAAAATCTTGCTCACCTTATAGTTGATCTTTTAAGGTTCTTAAGCCTTCATCTTTTTTTGTTTCACCAGGCATTCAAGAGTCTGTAGGGAAGGCTTTTGTCATACAAATAGCTGAAAATGATATCAAACACCTACTGTGTGCAAAGCACTGTGCTCCACATATTTTCTAGGGATTGTCCAAGCTTCATGGCAGATGTTCAAAGTGTCTATTTTTATCCCATTTTTATCATTGAGGAAAACAGTCTCAGAGAAGGTAAGAAATGTGCCCAGGGTCATACAGCTTGTTAAGAGGTATGAAACTGTCTGCTTTCAAAGTTGTCTCCTGCGTGCTCTGACTCCCAGATGGTTTTCTAAAACATCTTTGTAGATGAACAATGAATTATTATATATAAGAGATAGAATGCTATTTATGAGACAGAATTTTGCAATCCTGGATTCAAACACATCATCTATCCTTTTGAAAAAAAATTATGGCTCTGTATCTATAGTTAGAAAAATAAACACTAAGATCTCAACTGACCTCCTGCATCTCCTTGGCCTAAGAGGATACCCTGTTATTTTGGTACTATCATCAGCAAGCCTGTTCCCTGCCCCCCACATCCCCACCCCCGTCCAACCAATACTATGAAGTTTTACTTTTTGTGTTTTCTAAAGTATGCTCTGAGCCAATTCTAAGAGGATGCTCAACCAAGAGGATGGGATGGTGGAGGTATGAGCCCTCACGCAGAAAATTCAGAATCTCTGGAGAGCATGTGCATTTTTAAAGAAACATATTCAATATTAGAATTTATTTGTTTTAATCATGATACTTAAATTGTAGTGATAATATTAAATAATACTAAAGGAAAACATAAACGATCTATTTATCAAAAAGGAGCATGGGCTAAAATTGAGAAATACAGTGATTTATAGTAAGATGTGAAAGATGAACATAAAATGTTTCTTTCTCAGAATATTTTAATATTAACATGTAACATGTTAATATTAACATGACAAAGGAATGGCAGGATTTCTACACAGTGGGGCAGGTCAATGAGAGAAACAAGGGAGCAAAATTTTAGGAGCAGGCGGGTTGCTTGTCAACATCCCCAAATCATCCTCTATGGAGCCCTGTGATGGAGTTGAAAGCATATTGGGGAGATTCAAGTCCTCCATGACCTTCTTGACTCTCTGAGTGGTAACTTTGACTCTATGAAGTTTCTTTGCTCCTCAGGAAACTGCTCTCAGACTGGCGTGTTTGGGGTTTGAGGGTGGGGACCAAAGACGTTTGTAGGAGTGGAGAGAAAATCCATTGGGCCATTTTGTTCTAATTGTCCGGGAAGACACCTGGTATGTGGGTGTAGTCATTTTGGTTATAACCAGTATGTGGAAGAAGCAGGACTTGAGAGAGAAAGAGAACATAACCCTATCTACAGTTAGGTGAACTCAGTGGGGAGATTTTTCTCTGCCCCTGGAGGAAAATGCTGGCAGCCTCCATGGCCTTTGTGCTCCTCCTTAAGAAATAGACAGTCCAGTGAGTCTGGTGGACTGTCAGTTACACAGACTCGATTCAGGAATAAGAAGAGCTAGTCTAAAATATATATCAAAATTCTGAAGTGAACTGACTTGAAATATTCCCCCGATCCAGCCCCAGGACTGAAGTTACTTCACTGTGAAAGTCTTCAAGTGGGAATGAGGACCTGCTCCTATGTTCCTCTTCCTCTCCCGCCACCCTTGTTTTCTGCTGCTTTGATTCCCCACAGATTGGTATGAGAAGAAGGAAGGGAAGAGGACAGTTTTTCTTGGCTGGGTGGCTTGTGCTTTCTAGGCCTGGAAAGTGGTTAATGAAAAGGCCTCCTCTGTTGAGTGCTTTGTAGGCTTTTTGGGTTTCCCTGTTGGACCACCTCTCCCGGTCCTGCTATTCCTGGTGTTCCCTTGGAATTCCTTCCTCAGCCTCTTACAAGCATCCCTCTCAGGTACCACAGAGACCTCATGTCTCTTTCTTTATTGGGTGGCTCACATGTAGCTCATGGAGGGGGAGTATAGACTCAGCCTCTTGCAGAAGCCTCTCTCAGCTACCACCAAGCGGTTCTTCTTTTCTTGACTTCTACATTTCCTGTGCAGGAGTCAGACCTCAGTCTATAGTCCTTGTGATCATCCTCAGCTGTGAGCCAGGCACCAGTCCTCAGTATCCCCCAGTTGTGAAAGTCATACTGCAGAGCATCCTAAGTGACTGCCTGGGAGTCCCTCTTTAGGTGGGTTGTTAGAGGTAGCTCATTCCTATCCTTGAAAGGAGATTGGGAAATCACAACTCAAAACTACTTTTTCCACAGAAATCTGTTAATCAGCTTAAGATCCTTCTCTGACTCAGTTTTGTATCCTTAATCTGGTCAAAGGGTCTATGCCTCATGGGACAGGTTCTCCTTCATTTCCTTTGTAAATTCTTATAGTGTGCACATCTGTCTCAGAGGTCAGCTTTCCACTTCTTTTGATATCCTGAGAGCTGTCATTTTTGTGTCTCCACCAAAACTGAGGCAGACAGCATTTTGTTCTAATATTGTGTGCAAGATCCTATGAATGACATGGCTGTCATTCTTCAAGTAGACTGTCTGAGTGGAGACACAGGAGATTTGGCAGTGATTGAAGTGAGGATATCCACCACACCAACTGTAGAGCAGTGGGGTTTGGTGGGTGGCATAGTTGAAAAGGGCAGAGGAGAATGGGGTGGGATAGGGGGATAAGTGGATGAAGGAAAGGATATCTTATGTCCTCTGGTGATAGAATCCTCAGGATGAAACTTTAACCCCATGTGAGCTGACTGCAGTCTCCAAGGGAAAGGTTATATCCTTGGATCCACATCAGCCCAAATCCCAAACCCACAGGCACCTGGCGGGACAAGCTTCCCACCTAGAAGGGGTAGGAGGCAGCTATCTGTGATGCTAATGCTTTGGCTCACACTATGGAACCTCCAAAGCCTGTCCTCCTCCCTGATTTGGCCTTTTCTCAGCTTCTCGCTGAGTTATGGCACCGTTGAAGTTGAGTATAAAGACGTGTTGAGTAACCCAGGCTTATGCAGTTCTTAGGGGTCCGGCCCAGGGAAGAGTGCAGGTTGCTTGACACCTGGGGCTGGAAGTTGCAGGGGATGTTTCCATTGCCAAGACATGCCTTCCACATCATAGGCATTTTGCCTGGTGGAGTACTCCACTCCCCAGGTAGCAGGGTCCTCAGTTAGTACAGAGCTCCAATGAGACTCATGAACTCCTTTAGAACCTGAGAGCTTTGGTCTGTTGACTCGCTGAAGTGGGCAGCAGCATCTCACAGAGACACCAGGATAAAATGAGATAATCCACGTAAACTGTGAAGCACGTAATTATCTCTATAACTGTGAATCTTATTAAATTACTCTGTGGCAACCCACAGAAAGATAGTATTTGGCACTTAGTAAACACTTGACTCCTGCTTCTGAACTCATATGTTATTGGCCTTTCGTTTCTCCTTTTGCCTTCCTGCATCTCTTTTCCTTCTTGCATGCAAACCTGTTGCCAAATGAGTTAGTTGAAATGAAAACATTAAATTAATTAGACTCTTTAATTTTTTTAAAGCATTAAGTGTCCTGTGTTTATTCTCTAAAACTAATGAAAACTCAACACAACAACAACCAAAACACACACACCCCACACACATACACAAAGCCCTCCACAAGTGACCCAGGTACTGTGAGAGAATCTGTCTTGTGGACAGATCTTTAATTTGACAACTACAGAATTAATAATAGTCACGCTCACATGGTTTGTTTGAACATAATGAAATGGTGTTTCCTTCCATTAGCATACAGATTGTTCTTTCTTAAAGTTGCATTTTCCTAAAAGTAGCCTGGATTAGTGGGCAAGGATCCAGGATAAGGGACCCCACTTAACTTGTTACCTCTGTTTTTGGGAACTCTATCTGATTCCTAGTTTTCTTACCCTGCACCTCTCAACTCCGTCTACCATCTTGTTAATATTTACAGTTGCCATTTGCTGTTCCAGTAGAAAAAGCCAGAAGTGCTCACAAATTGCCTCATAAAAGAAGCTCAATTTAGAAAGTCTTATTCACTAAGGATTTATTAGTTCTTCACACTCTGGAAGCCTGGAGTTTTGTTTTGAGTCAGTTAGTTGTACACCCAAACTGGCTGAATAATTCTACCCTTGAGACAGCAAGCCAATTGGAGGCAAGAGTTTTTAAGCTGCCGGCAACTTCCTTTTTGGCTTAAGGTCACCAGAATGTGTTCTTGGGGTGAGGGTAATTGTAGTCATCCAGGTGTGCCCATCCAGCCTGAGCCAGAAATCCCTAAGTTTTAACCACTTGAAATAGCTAGATGGTGAGGGTGGGGATGGGATAGACATTTTTACAAATTCATTGCCCAAGATGATTTACAGTAATATTTATAGGTAGTGTAAGCTCGATAGGTGGTCAGAGGGAGGATGGGATATTGCAGAAAGGTCACTTGAAGAATTAAATACCAGTAGGAGGCAACCTTGCCAACGTGGTGTCAAGGAACTGGATGAGTGACTGCGAGTTGAGTGGAGACAAGGACAGGTCAGATGTGCAGAGTTGGTCAGGGAAGGCTTCCTGTCATAAAGAAGACAGGATATTTAACCTGACCTGCAAGCATGGGTGTTATTTGGACAGGCAAAGAAAAGGGGAAATACTTCGAGTGAGGGCTTTTAAAAATACCTCTCTTTGCTTTGGATTTCAGCCAGAATGTGTCTGCCATTGAAATGGGAAAGTGTTACAGACTTTAGAACTATGCTCAGTGTTAGTTGCATGTGCCCACACCAATTATATGGAACATAGGAAAAAGGGGGAATAATCAGAAGTCTGTGTCTAGCTCATCCTACTTTTTACTCTCCCACCCTAGGCTTAAGAACTGAGTAACTAATGCAGGTTCGAGGAAAAATACAAGATGCAAGTTATGTAATTGAGTACTTCGGGTGTCCCGTGAATTTTGGGGGATACATCAACAATCTAGAAAATATCAATAAATATGGAAGTCAGGTCCAAAGACTTCTGAGGATGAAGAAGAGGAGATGTCATACAGCCTGTGAATATCACTTTGCAGGAAATGACAACAGAGCATCTTCTGGTCAGAATCTATTTTGAATTAGAGTTTTGTGAAAACTGAAGTTGCTGATATGGCAAAGCCCAGGTAAGGGAGGAATGCGGGTGAGGGGAAGGGGTGCTGCTTGAAGCTGACATTCTGAAAAGTTCCTGAAAAGAGGAAGAAGATAACAGAAGCAACAATCTGGAGCCACACAGTATAGAAACAGACAGTCTGGCATCTCAGTTATGACCACGGGATATAAAGAAAAGACTAAAATATGTACTTTTCTGTTTATGAAGCTAGAAAAGAATTTTAGGAAGATTTCTATCAAAGTTGGTCAACTATGTTGACACGTCAAAGGGAGAGTTCTGAATGTTCACATGGGGCAGAGGGCATGGGCCTCTCCCGAGGGCTTCCTCTTTTAGGTGCTCCCAGCCATTGTACCATTTGATCATCACAGCTCTGATGAGGTATTCTTATTCCATTTTTCCTTTGGGGAAACGGAGACTCAGAGATATTACAGAACTTGCTTGTGGTCGGTCACATATCGCATATTGAGTTTGAACCCACTTCCTAGGCCATTACAAATCACATCACCGTTTTATCCAGAAACCTTGTTTTTCAACAGTGCACATGACAGAGGTTGTGTGATTCCATTTTGTGGGTCCTCTACTAGGCTGCCTGATATAAAACCATCTGAGGACAGGCACTGGCTTGATTTAATATGAGAAATCAGTGCTGTGTGCCCCCTGATATTTAAATGTTTTCTAGGATAGAAAGAAGACGAGAGATGGTAACTCATCTAGAGTGACTTGCTCATAATAAAAATTCAATAAATGTTATCTGTCATGATGATGATAATGAAGATGATTAAACCAAAGGATTTCCTCTGACAGACTATTGATTTCTGCAAAAGAATCAGCCTAATAGGATAAAGATTGTCATCTCAGCATCATTAGTTACGAAACACTTTTAAAACGAAGATGAGGAAACAGGCTCTGCAGCCTGGAGCTTAACTACCTGTTCTGCTGCCTCCTAATAGCGCTATAGGGCTCTGGTCCTATGTAACAGAGAGCAAGGTGCGTTTAGTTTCTGTTTTTTAAGGCAGTGGGAAACATTAAAGGTTTCTTTGTTTCTAAAGCTAACATAACTTTCTGAATGCTCTTTCAGAGATTTTTGAGGAATACATCCAGCCTTTTCTTCTGCTGAGTGTTAAGTGTTCTAGTACCTAAATCTCCTTTTGCATATCCCAGCCCCATCTTCTCTGGACCATCCCCTCCATTCTTTTTGTGAAAGCAAAATACTACACATAGTGAAGTCCCCATTTAGGGCAAAGGGAAGATGAGGGGGCAACATATTTTGACCTTAACGTTCATACAAGAACACTCGATGTAGAATTAGTTACCAACTAAATTGTGCTGAAAATAATTTCTAGAAAGCTTCAGAGTGGCAAAATTTATACCTGGCTTGGGTGGTCAAGTAGGCTTCCTGGAGGACATGGCCTTGAACTGGTAGAGCCTAAAATGGTCCTTGAGGCACATAAAAGCCAGACTAAGTCTTTGAGTCTCAGCTCTGCTACTTACTGGCTGTTTGACCTTGGTAAGTTTCTCCATCTCTCTGTGCCTCAGTTTTCTCATCTATAAAATAGAGGTGATAATAATAACACCTACCTCATAGGATTGTTTTGAGGATTAAATGAGTTAGTATATTTCAAGTGCTGAGAACAATGCCTCACACTTAGTAAAAGCTGAATAAATATTAGCTATTTGTATTGAAGGTTGGGGAGATTTGGGTAGTCAGAAAGGAGAAAAGGCCAGATCTCAGAGGCAAGAAAGAGAATTCAGGTCAAATTTATATTGCCTCCCAGCCAAGGGAGGACACCTGACTCATCCCATTCACTAGTGACATAGCCAAGGGCAAAATGTTTTCCCATTGACATCCCTGAAGACATAAGTGAGCAACTCCCTGCATGACTGCATTCTGGTAAACAGTTTTCTGAAGAGCTTGGTTGCTCTTTGGGAATATATTTGGGCCTGGGGAAATGCCAGCCCTGAGGGGAACATTTTTGTTACTCTTAGAAAATGAGGCTTGTAGGAAATTCAGAAGACTTGCCTGCTCAGCTTCACTGAAAGCCATGCTTGAGTCCAGCTATTGGTTTATGTATGACCTAGGTCTTACCTGAGGCTGCATCTGTGTTTAGGGCAATGCCTGGGTTTTTGTATTAACTCAATAGGCATCTATTGATCATCATCAATGTGCCATGTTCCTGACTTTGTAGAGCTCACAATTTATTAGGTAACGGAGACAAGTAAAGATGCAATTACATTGTCATGTAACAAATGTGCTCATGGGGAAAGCGTAGGGCACCTTGGGAGCAAATGAGAGAGGCAACTGCCCCGTCTAAGACAGTGGAAGAAGGGACATGTAAATGAAGTCCCAAAGGAGGAGAAGGAATTAGTCTAGAGCTGTGGGGCTTTGGGTGAGGGTGGGAGTGTGGGAAGTAGAGAGGACAGCTGGGAGGCTGTGTGTATTGACCTGCTGACATTGGCCAAGGTTAAGACTGTGTGTGTGAGTGTGCTGTGCATGTGTGTGTGTGTAAGGTGGAAGAAAGATGGTAAGGGCACTTTAGGGTGATCAAGAAAGACTTGATTTGGATTAAGGAGAGAAATCTAGTTTTTGTAATATCTTACTGGCTGACACTGGGTAAGTCACTTCACCCTATGGAACTTAATTTCTTCATCTGTAAAATGGAGATTATAATAATGTAAATTTGGCCTACTTACCATGGCTAATTCATAATAGTATATCTGAAAGAGCTTCAAGCGTGTCATATTACATGTGTTTAAGGAAGGCTGATGGTTACTTCTTTCATAAACCTATAGTACTAGGAGTATGTGAAAGTGAATGGTTAGGAGTCATCATCATGGACAATATCTTTAATATTTCCAGTGCTTTTATTTTATTTTATTTTACAGCTAGGGTTTCACTCTGTCACCCAGGCTGGAGTGCAGTGGCATGATTCACGACTCACTGCAATGGCACCCTTCTGGGCTCAGGTGATCCTTCTGCCTCAGGCTCCCAGGTAGCTGGGATTACAGGTGCATGACACCACGCCAGGCTAATTTTATTTTTATATTTTATATTTTGGAGAGACAAGGTCTTGCTGTGTTGTCTAGGCTGGGGTCAAGCAATCCTCTCTCCTTGGCCTCCCAAAGTGCTGTGATTACAGGCATGAGCCACCGTACCTGGCCTCCAGTGCCATTATTAGAGGCAGAGCTGTAGAGCCTCTTTTTATGACAGTAGGCAGTGTTAGTCTATAACAGAGTAAATGACCATCCATACTGTCCATTCCCACAGTTCCGTACCTATCCACCCCCAACCTACTTATACACAAAAGGTGATGACTAACAGAATACTATATACAAAAAATGAAAAAAATAAAAGAAAAAATGGAGGCTATGTTTCATTAAATCCCAGTCTCACAACAGCAGTTCTTGCTATTATTTTTCCATGACTGGTTTACAGGGATTACTTGGTCTGATGGGTCAGACAATGGTGAGGGGATCGTGGATGGTGGGACAATATGAAACAGCAGGGGGACTTTTCTCTCTGTGGGGAGGTGATGGGAGGTGATGGGGAGGACTTCAGAGACAAGCTCTAGAAATAGAGCATGTGGGTAGTAATCTGGTGGTTAGAAAAATCAAGTAGTCTTCCATTCTGATCCCAGTTTCAAGGCCACTATGTGACCTTGGCAGGATACTTTTCTTTGCAAAGCCTCCATTTCTTTATCTGTAAACTGGAGCTAATAACAGTAATAAAATAATAATACCAGTTTTATAGGGTTGTTGTAAAAATTGTTAGAGGATTTTTTTAAAAAGTAAAATCATGACATACAAAAATAAAATGAACATATGTCAAAGACTTTTATGTAATTCAAGGATTTTATATAATTCAGCAACCACTGAGAATCAAAGAATCACACACAATATAGGCAATAAGGAATACCCAGGCGAATTTGCAAGTAGGTACAAACTGGGTCTATTCAAAAGGCAATAATCAATTGCATTTCACTGGACACATTTCATTTGCATTTCAATGGATGAAAGTTATTGGCATCATTTTCAGTTTTCTACATCTTACAGTGTTGTAGAATAGCTAAAAAAAATCATAACCCAGATCATGCTTTGTTTTCCATTTACAACACTCAGTAATCTTTTTGGTACATTTTGGTCTTTCTTACAATTTTCCCTCACTTAATTAAATACAGATAGTGCATACAGAATGCTTGGCAAAGAGTAAGTGCTCAATAAATGCTAGCTATTATAAAAGCCATTGAAATAATAGTAATAATAAAAATTTTCTGCACTGCTGGCAGAGTTCTCTCTCCAAAGTATAGCTTTGGTCATGTTAGCTTCATCTCAGACACTATCAGTGACTAATCATTGTCTCTAAATAAATTCCCCACTTCTTAGCTAGACATTTGAGGTCCTTTAATCTGTCTCCATCTAAACTTGCCAGTCTATTTCTTACACATAACTTGCTGCAAGCTCTGTCATAATACTTGAAATTTTACAATTAGGGGTCAATCTTTTTTAATATTGAAAAGTATTGAGTCTTTAAGTGAAATGATTAGGCAGCAAATAGTTGTCCAGATTAGCAAGTATAGTCATCTGCTTGGACTGCCATGACAAAATTCTACAAGCTGATGGCTTAAATAGTCATTTATCTTTCTCACAGTTCTGGTGGCTGGAAAGTCCATGATAAAGGTGCTAGTCGATTCAGTTTCTCATACTGGCTCTCTCTTTCTAGTTTGCAGATAAACATCTTCTTGATGGACTCACATAGCCTTTTCCCTACACCTGTGGAAGGCAGGAGGAATTTCTTTTTTTAATGTTTTGTTTTAGATTCAGGGGGTACACATGCATATTTATTACATGGACATATTGTGTAGTGATAGGGATTGGCTGTCAGGTAGCTCATTCCCTAGAATAGGGGGTTCTTTCCCCAGTGTATGTTTTTGTCTGCTTTGTCAAATATCAGTTGGTTGTAGATATGTGGATTTATTTCTGGATTCTCTATTCTGTCCCATTGGTTGATGTGTTTTCTCTTGTACCAGTACCGTGCTGTTTTGGTAACTACTGCCTTGTAGTATAATTTGAAGTTAGTT
The DNA here is from genome assembly GCA_963574415.1 of Tarsius wallacei. Classification (NCBI taxonomy): domain Eukaryota; kingdom Metazoa; phylum Chordata; class Mammalia; order Primates; family Tarsiidae; genus Tarsius; species Tarsius wallacei. Next base: position 22,595 of record CAUYQG010203041.1, on the reverse strand, counting down.
AATGTGATGCCACCAGCTTTGTTCTTTTTGCTTAGAAGAGCGTATGAATTTTAGGATTGTTTTTTCTAATTCTGTAAAAAATGACATTGGTAGTTTGATAGGAATTGCATTGAATCTATAGATTACTTTGGGTAATATGATCATTTTAATAATGTTAATTATTCCAATCCATAAGCATTGGTTGTTTCGCCATTTGTTTGTGTCCTCTGTAATTTCTTTTATCAGAGTTTTGGAGCTCTCCTTGTAGAGATCTTTCACCTTCTTAGTTGAATATATTCCTAGGTATTAATTCTTTGGCTGCTATTGTAAATGGAATTGAGTTCTTGATTTGATTCTAGCTTGGTCGATATTGGTATATAGCAGTGCAGATTTATGTGTGTTGATTTTGTGTCCTGAAACTTTACCAAATTCATTTATTAAGTCCAAATGTCTTTTGGAGGTGTCTTTAGGGCCATCTAGGTATAAGATCATATCGTCGGCATACAGAGATAGTTTGATTTCTTCTTTTCCAATTTGGATACCTTTTATTTCTTTGTCTTGCCTGGTTGAAGAGGGAGAGATTTCTGATATCTCTTCCCCTTTTTATAAGGGTACCAGACCTATCAAATTTAGACCTCCATCCTTATGGTCTCATTCAACCTTAGTTACCTCCTTAAAGGCCTTATCTCCAAATCTAGTTTGGATACCAGGGGGTTAGGGTTTCAACATATGAATTTTAGGGGGGACACAATTCAGTCTATATAGCAAGATACAAGGAGACAAAGGGTGATCAAAAATGGAGACTGGAAGACTGGCTTCACTATTACTCTACAAACCCATTCTGCTGTATTTTCTTTGTGATGAGATCAGGACAGCTCTTACTTGGAGAACCCTGAACCTGACTGCCATTTTCCAGAACACCAGTCCTAGCTGGGGAAGAAGATTGGTGGGATTGGGTTCTCTTCTGCTGCTCTCTCAGCCTCCAGTGGGTGTCTCACTTAAGCTGAAAACGCAGGACTGCTGCCTAGGACTGACTGAGATTTTCCTAGGAGAAAAATGCCACTAGGTTCCTTTTTAAAAGAATCTTATGATTCTGTGGTTTGCTCTTTTCAGTGTCTAAAATGTGATTTTCATTGTTCATACGTTTGTTTTCTGTCTAGACATGTTTATTTTAAAGAATATTCCTATTCATACCGCTTTTTTGGAGACACTATAAGGCACCATTTGGCTTAATAACAACAATCCAGTTCATCTCAACATGAATAGGTTTAAAAAAATGGAAAAAAAATATATATGATTTTTGGGTAGCAAAACACTTGGAATTAGCTAATGAGGATTTCATTTTGGGAAAAACATTATTTCTTTTTCAAAGTGTTGTGTGCCAAACTCTATTACCAAGGTTTGCAGGAAGACATTTGGGTAATTTCAGAAGCAATTTCAGGGAAGGCACTATCATATGAAATTGTCTGCTGAGTGGGTAGATATAACTTCCTATTATTATGGCTTATTTATTGGGATCCAAGTGGAATGAGAGTGTTAAGTGGTGTGCACATAAATTGAGGCAGTGAGACAAAGTGAAAAAGAAAAAAAATATGATCTGCTGGATTTGGAGCCTAAGAGACCAGCGCTTGTCACTTACTAGCTCTGAGACATTGTGTAAGTCCTTAATTTTCTAGGCCACAATTCCCTTATCTGTAAAATGATTGTTGATGACCTCTAAAGTTCGGTAGTATTTGGGGTAGTTTTAGCTATTGTAACAAACACTACAATTCCAGTGGCTTAATCCAGTAGAAATAAACTTAAAAATACTTTTGGCTGTTTAGGTTTTTTTCTTTTTAAATGAGCTTGTGAGATTGAAATATAGCATGAATGCTGAAAAATGCACAAATCAAAAGCTTGTAGCTCAATTCAGTTATGAGAAAGTGACTTCTCTTGTAACTGGCACCCCAAAAACCCTTTTTATAGCTTTTCAATCATTCCTGTTTCCACATTCCTCAAAGCAGTCATCATTCTGACTTTGTTTTTTTAATATATTTTACTTTAAAGATGTGTACAATTCAGGATTAGGTATAAAAGTAGGCGTCGTACAGGTATAGTTTGCCCTCCATTTGGTCCCCACTTTGCCTGGTCTGAGATCAGGTACTCTTATTGATGTTGTGTTCCCGTTCTCCCCCCTGTCCCCCACCCCCCCCCGACAGTATATCACTACTGCCAATCCCTTTCTTTTTTTTTTTTTTTTTTAGTTGGAGTCCCACTCCATCACCCAGACGGGAGTGCAGGGGCCGCGCCCGGCCACCGCACCCTCGACCTGCTGGGCTCCGGCGATCCTTCCGCCTCAGCCTTCCCGAGTAGCCGGAATTACAGGCGCGCGCTACCACGCCCGGCTAATTTTTTTTTGATTTATTGTAGAGATGAGGTTTCGCCTGCCCAGGCGGGTCTTGAACCCGCGGGCTCAGGCAATCCACTCACCTCAGCCTCCCAAGGCGCGGGATTACAGGCTGAGCCACCGAGCCCAGCTATTTAAGGTTTTTAAGTAGGAGACTAACTGGTGGCAATATGAAGAATGGGATGAAGAGTTGAAGATTGGAAATGGGAGATTAATTAGCAGGTTCTTGCCTCTTGTACAAGTTTTTCTAGCCTAAACTAATTCTTTCCAGAATTTACTTCCTCTCAGTAGATGGCACCACCATTAACTTAGCTGCTTAGAATGACCATCTTGAAGTCATAGTAGATTAATCTCTTTTTCTTACACCTCACATCAAGCCATTAGCAAATGCTATGGACTTTACCTTAAAAATATATGTATTTCAAATTCAAGCATTTGTCATATATCTCTAATTTCTGCTTTAGTCTGAGCTACCATTATCTCTTACCTAGTCTATTTCTAATTTAACTCCTCTCTGCCCTCCACAATCTATTCTCCATTTAGCAGCCTTAAAAAGATTGCTCTTTTGAAATATATCATGTCATGTCACTACTTGCTTCTAGCCCTTCAATGGATTCTCAATTTAGAATATAATTCTAAGCCCTAACCAAGTTCTGTAATGTTACATAATAATTGATTTCTAATTAACTCTTCAACCTCATTATCTTCCATAGTCAACTCTTTGTTAGTCAACTGCTGCCACCTTCAAATAACATTAGAGTCTTCCTTGACTCAGAGTATTTGCTTTTGCTGTTCTTTCTGTCTGGAATGCTCTTAACTTAAATGTCTCTCTCCCTTGCTTCATTTGAGTCTCTGCTTAAATGTTACCTGTTCAGCTGGGTGTGGTGGCTCATGCTTGTAAATCCCAGCACTTTGGGAGGCTGAGGCAGGATAATTGCTTGAGTCTAAGAGTTCGAGACCAGCCTAGGCAATATAGCGATACCTCATCTTTTCAGAAAATCAAAAAATTTACTGAGTGTGGTAGCATGTACCTGTAGTCCCAGCTACTCAGGAGACTGAAGTGGAAGGATCTCCAGAGCCCAGGGTGTGATTGTGCCACTGTACTCCAGCCTGGGCAATGAGTGAGACTATGACCCCACCCCCACCCCCAAAATCAAGTTACCTATTCAGAGTGACTTTCTATTACTCCTTTCCCATCACTTTCCCAGTTTTATTTTTCTTCATAGCACTACTTGTCATGATATTATATATTTATCTATCATCTATTACCTCTAACTAGAATGTAAGTTACGTAGGGCAGGGACTTGATTGATAATATTTGTAACAGTGTATCTAAGGATATCAGAAGGATTTGAGTGTGGTAAATGATATGAGGATATCAGTGAGAAGTTTGATGGACTATCCTAAAGGAAGTAAGATAGGCTTATAAATAAATTTGGTGGAGTAGTTCTTTGATTATCTTTTATGTCCTTATTTCCATGAAAATCTACCAATGTATTTTTGAGCATTTTGTGGTACTTCCTTGTATTTAAAGATAGCTTTGTAGCATCTTAATCTCTTATTTTTTTAAAATTAAGTCTGTTACTATTAATTCCTTAGATAAATCGTAAAAAAAAAAGTCCTGAAAATTTAGATGCTCATCCAAGACATAGAGTATAATGAAGAGTTACAGAAGTAGTCACAGAAACTTATAAAACTTATAAAAATTAGGTTGACTTACCCCCTCAGGTTTGATAATTCTATACCTGAGGTAAACTCTACTTCTACACCTGAGGTAAACTCTACTTATGTTAAGACTGACTGTGGTAACAATTACTGAAAAGAAGAATGGACCACAGTTTTTGTTTAACTATATTTGGGTGGGTAGGTGGGGAAAACAACAAGTTTTGGCTTTTGTATCTGGTGGGAGCTTCATGTTTCAGAAGATAAAAGAGGTTATTTCTTGACTGAAAAATGTTGACAGAAAATGCCTATATTGTAATACTGAATAAAATAAACAGTATGGTCTTGGTTATGTTAAAAAATGGTGATTATTTTCTTTTTTTATTTTCCTGTGTTTAATCTAACTTTTGCAATTGGCTTTTTTCCCTTTTTTTTTTTTTTTGAGGCTGGAATGCAATGGAATGATCATGGCTACCAGAGCCTCAACTTGCTGGGCTCAGGTGATCCTTCCACCTCAGCCTTCCAAGTAGCTGGAACCACAGACATGCACTACCATGCCCGGCTAATTTTTTGATTTATTGTAGAGATGAGGTCTTGCCAAGTGGCCCAGGCTGGTCTTCAACCCCTGGGCTCAGGCAATCCTGTCGCCTCTGCCTCCCAAAGTGCTGAGATTGCAGGCGTGAACCACTGGGCCCAGCCTATAATTAACATATTTTTTAATAATAATCAGAAAAACACATTAATTTATAAAAGTCATCACGCCTATAAATAACATAGTTTTTCTTTAACTCTTTGGTTGAAATTGGCTTTCAAACTTTTAGCAGAATATAAATTTTTTGAATATTTTGCCTAGTTCTATATAAAATAACAGAAATTAATTGTAAATAGTAGGCAGTATATCAGATGTGAAAGAATCTAAGGAAGTTTTCTTGTGAACATTTGACTAGACACTGTATATGCTGGTTAGATGTGATTATGCTTCAAGACTTTCTGCTACATCTAAGACAATCTGCCTTGGTGCAACATTATTCAGCAAAGTGTACTTATTATGGTATTGGCTTTGAGGTAGCATTTCAGAATTTATACAGACAATACAGTAGAACAAATGTCTAAAAAAATTAATAGTAGCCCCATGCCCCCCACAGTACCTCTTAGTCTTCAAATCCTGCTTCACAAAGACAGAGGTCTTGGTCTGTTTTCTTCACTTCCATATTGAAGGTATTATATATCTGGTGCATGGGATGGGATTATTTGTTGAGTTAATTTATTTTTGTCCTTCCCTTCTAAATATAAGGACATTAAAATAGATACTTTGTTGTTGTTGTGAAACATCACACTAATAGGAAAAACAGGAAGAAAGTGAGCTTCGGTCTCTGCCACCTCCTTCCTCTGCCCACTTGGCTGCTATAAGTGTTGCAGTTACTGAATTAGCAGAAGAACAAGGAATAACAGATGATGAACTCAGAGTCCGTCAGGAAATTGTGGAGGAGATGTCAAAGGTTATAACGACATTTTTACCAGGTACAAATACATTTCAGTTTTATTTTTAAAATCACAAATCTCTTCCCCTTGCTTCCTCATAAACTATGGCAAATTTCTTAATGTTTTTCTTTCTCTTTTTTTTCTCCTTAAAAGTAGATAAGTTTGGTTGTTTTATGAATGACTTTTCTGGAAGGAAATATTTCAAACAAGGAAAATTGAGAATTATGGCACAGTACCATTTTGTAATTAGAAAAAAAGGGATTCCTGTCATGTCAGAAATATAATTTTGTAGTGGTCTAACATTTTATTTTAGTTTTTTAGTATCATTGATTTCTGATTGGACTTTTTAGTTACATTATTTTCAGTATAAACATTCCATCTATTCACTGAGTGAAATTCCTGTTGCCTAATGGTGGGAAAAAATGAATTGACTTTTAGTACAGCCTTTTAGCATGTATGTATATGGATTATTTGCTTAGCCTTGATGTAGGGTTAAAGAAATGTATCTTACATAAGACTTATTTCTTTCTACCAAAAAGATTGTGGACTGTTGGTAAACTATAGTTTCTTATAGATCCATATTGAGATTTATAGGAAAGAATATACAGTTGAAATTTATAAATGAAAAAAATTATTTTGATTATTTCTGTAATAATGGAGTTTTCTATCTGAAATACATTGAATTCTTACTTAAGTTGTGCATAAAATGGCTTGCTTTTATTATAAGAAAAGACATTAATTTTATTGTTTTAATGACTTGGATGACTTTCACACAGACATTTTTGAATTTGAAAAGTAGACATATGTACAGCTGAGTATAAGCTTAAACTTTCTAAGAAACTAAATCTTCCTGATCAGTCTATCATATTATTTTCAACTTGCCCTCTAGTAAGATCATTTAAAATTTTGCTTTCTTATGACTTTTGAAATAACGTATTTGCTAGTTTGAGAAAGATGTATGTCGCGTGCTATTCTTATTTATTTTTTTCTTTAAACTCTTGAGAGCCACAGAGTTTTTTGGATTTTAGGTTTACAATATTAATTTACTCAGCTTCACTTTGTATTGTAACAAATGTTTGTGGTCCTTTCTTCATTCAAAGTGCTATCTCTTATATAAGTATCTAAAATTAAATTAGTGGTTTGTGACAGTAGCTGTAGCTAGGCTATTACATTCCTTACTGTTATCTATTGAATGCCAAACATGTTCTCAGTCATTTCTTTTTCTCTCTTTTTCTCTCTTCCCTTCTCTTCTACGTCTTTCCACTTCTCTTCCCCCTCTCTCCCGTCGTTCTCCCTCTCTCCCCCTCTTCCTTTCCTCCCTCCGTTTCTTCCCTACCTGCAGTGTCTCACTCTGTCACCCAGGCTGCAGTGTAGTGGGACAATCATGGCTCACCACAACCTTGACCTCCTGGGCTCCAGTGATCCTTCCGCCTCAGCCTCCCAAGTAGCTGGGACTATAGGCATGTGACACTAGTCCTGGCTAATTTTTATTTTTACATTTTGTAGAGATGAGGTCTTGCTGTGTTGCCTAGGCTGCTCTTGACTCCCTGGGCTCAAGCAATCCTCCTCGGCCTCCCAAAGTGCTAGGATTACCGGTGTGAGCCACTGCAGTTGACGTATTCTTAGTCATTTCTATATGAACTGTTACTAAAATTTTGTTTAAACACTGAACTTTTAAGAGTAATTTCTCTCTCCCTTCTCTGTTCCTGCATCCTATAATTGGGAAATGTTTTTATTATTTTATAGATCTGTTGAAAACGATGTTATTCTTGTATAATTATTTTACTAGAACTAAAAGACTTAGAATTGAAGTGTATGTGATTTTCCTGCTACTATCTCTTAAAGCTCTCATATTTGCACACTGTTTAATCCTTTGATTTTTTTCTTTGTTTCAGAATGTTCACTTAGGTTGTATGGCTCGTCTCTGACTAAATTTGCTCTGAAAAGTAGTGATGTTAATATAGATATAAAATTTCCTCCCAAGGTAAGTAGTTAGAAAAGAACCTTTCCTGTGTGGTTCTTTACTACTGCTTCATAGTTTTCATGGATTATCATTTTAGAGAATGAGTAGGAGAATATTAGCATCATGACTAAATGATGCTTTTGGAAATCACTATTAGGTTTCAGACATAAGCAAGTTAAAAGAAATAAGGGACAGGGGAAAAAGGAAGCAGAAAAGGAAGACAATAGAAGGAAAAAATGCTTCTATTTGAGCATCTTGAACAGTTTTTACTTCAGGTAAGCAGTATAGAAAGTGGAAAGAGTTTTAAAATCAGACATCTGGGTTCAGATCTTAGCTATGATAATTTTTGAGCCTCAGATGAAAAGGAATAACAAGAATAATAACTTTTATATTATATTTGGTGGTGTATATCAAGTGTTTTAGTATATGCCTTATACATATGGATACTTTTTTTTTTTGAGTTGGAGTCTCACTCTGTCACCCAGACTGGAGTGCAGTGGCATGCTCACTGCCCCCCAGCGTTGACCTGCTGGACTCCGGCGATCATGTAGCCGGAACTACAGGTGCATGCTACCACACCTGGCTAATTTTTTATTTATTGTAGAGACGCGGTCTTGCCAAGTTGCCCGGGCTTATCTTGAACCCATGGGCTCAGGCAGTTCACTCCCCTCAGCCTCCCAAAGAGCTGGGATTACATGCTGTGCCGAGCCTGGCCCATATGGATACTTTTAATAAGTAGTACCTATATCATTAGCAGTATTAGCAGTATTGTTTAGCTAATATTATTTATTGATATATAAAACATTTAAGATAATTAGTCAGTATTTTATGTTTAACAATTTTTTAATATTTATGCTCAAGGAGGTTTGATTTGGGTGAAATTTTGGTATTTTTGAGTCTGATATGTTTACTTTGTAATTAATGTATTATTATTAAGTACTCTTAAATAGCAGCAAAGTACACTTTAAACTAAACATTTGACAAATTTGTTACTTAAAGAAATATTTTACTCTAAGCCCTTTTGTCAAGTTGCCAGTTGTTTATATTCCTTAAAGTTTTTATAACAGTCATTTGGTAAACTCATTTTTTTTCATTTGTATTGCTGTGAAATTTCGAGACCTTTTCTTGCTCTAAGACTCATTAATTCTAGTAATATTGCTGGGATAATAGCGCTCTGTCATTTGTTAGATTCTACTTCTGTTTTTGTTGACATAAAAGTAAAACACTATTTTTTTATTTTTTAAAAAGGCTGAGCATGAGTTCATTTAAATGTTAGTTTTAAATGAAATTGAGTTCTCCCTAGTGTTCTGCTATTTCAGCTTTGAAATTAGTATATTGATTTAATTTGAAACTTTTTTAGATGAATCATCCAGATCTTCTTATACAAGTGCTTGGGATTTTAAAAAAGAATGGTGAGTTTCTTTCTTTTCCTTTTTTAAAAAAAATTTCTTTCTAAAGGACTTATATTTGGCTAACCAAATTAAAACTGAAACTGCTAGCATATTTGAGTCATTGTATTACATATGGGTAGATACATATATATGTATTTATATGGTTTAGTAGATGTACTAGAGAATATAATGTACCTGTCACTTAGGTAAAAATGCCTTAAAATTGATATGTAAAAAACTGCTGCCTTTTGGGTAACTTGAAAAATATTAGCTTTGAAGATTATGGGCATTTCTTGTCTGATAGAAAACTGAAAACCTGTAATCATTGATGAAGGGAGGTTAAGGAAAAACTTGGAATGAAAATATGTGCATGCATTGAGTAGATATCCCCCCCCACTTGAAACAATGTTATTATGTTACATCTAAATCATACCTAGTAAATTTTTCATATGTGCCTTGTCTGTCTGGATTGCTTTTGTAAAGAAGTCATTCATGTATGTAAAAATTTTAAAAACTTAAAAAAATTGCAAGAGTCTCCAGCCAGGTCTCTGGTCATGTATTATAAGCTGGAGGATTATTTTCTGTCTGTCTGTCTTACTTGCCCAGACTGAGTACAGTGGTGTGATCATAGCTCACTGCAGCCTCAAACTCCTGGGCTCAAACAATCCTGCCTTAGCCTCCTGACCCAGTTAACAACAACAAAAAATACTTTTTGTAGAGATGAGGTCTTGCATTGTTGTCCAGGCTGGTTTCTAACTTCTGGCTTCAAGTGATTCTCCCTCCTTGGCCTCCCAAGAACTTGGAATATCGGTGTTGAGCCACCTTGCCTGCCCCATTTTCTTGTTTTTTACTTACTGTTTTTCTTGTTATGAAGTAAATGCTTAAAATTAAGCTCAGAATCTGGAGCTAGACTTTGTGGGCTCAGATTTTACTTCTGTCACCTATTGGTTGTATGTCCTTTGATGAATTATTTTAGTGTTAATACTTTTTTCATCTGTAAAGTAGCAACAATATATAGTATCTTTTTGATAAGAAGGTTGTATAGATGAAATGAGTTAAGCCATAGTTTAGAAAAGTATTTGGTATACAGTAACCTCTTACTACATTTTTGCTGCTGTGGTTGTTGTTATTACCTTAAATTATATGAAACAAAAGTACCTGACAAAAGTATTTGCAATGTGGCATAGAGGAGAGAGCCTTTTTTTAGACTTACCATCTCATTGACTTTAATGTCACTTCTAAACTTTTCTCCTTCTCCTTGCCCCATCAACTCTTTTGTTTATCAGCTTCCTGTTGGCTATTGTCTTGGGAAATTAGTTTTTAAGGAATGAGTTTGGTAAAGTTTATCCTATAAAGGTAATCTTAATAGTTTTTTTCCCCCTAATAAATACTTGTTTCTAATTACTCAAAAACCTTAAAGGTTATTACAGATAAGGGGTAGACATAGATTTTACCTCTTCGGACTTACTAGATGGTATTAACTTTGTACAAATATTTAAAATACTCCTTTTCCACTAAAATATATAAGTAGGCCATCTTAAGTCATATAGCTTTATACGACTCAATCTGATTGTAAAATTAATGGTTTCCTTCTTTGTGTCCTTATTATATCCTTTAAAGCAGTGATTCCCAATCTTTTTGGCAGCAGGGACTGGTTTCGTGGAAGACAGTTTTTCCATGGACGGGGGAGGGGAGGATGGTTTCAGGATGATGCAAGTATATTGCATTTATTATGTAGATCAGCAGTGGCATTAGATTCTCATAAGGCACACGCAACCTAGATCCCTCACATTCGCAGTTTACAATAGGGTTCATGCTCCTATGAGAATCTAATGCCGCTTCTGATCTGATAGGAGGTAGAACTCAGGCAATAATGCCAGTGATGGGAAACAGCTGTAAATACAGATGAATTTTTCCCTCCCTCTCCAGCTGCTCACCTCCTGCTGTGTGGTCAGGTTCCTAACAGGCCACAAGACTGGTGTGGCTTGGGGGTTGGAGACTCCTTCTTTAGAAACCTCTGTCCAATCATCTACAGAATTTATTATTTATATGTTTGTTTTCCAAGCCTCTTACTGTGTTTTTTGTGTATCACTCGTTTTCATCCACTGTGCATAACAAAATTTCTGACATACAGGTCTTTAGCACGTTTTTTTAATACATTAATCATTCCGGTGAGTACTACTGAGAGAATTTCAAACAAAATAATGTTTATCGAATTTTATTTAGATTAGTCCTTTGCACTCAGATGTCCCCTCTTAGGGGACATCATATGAGGGAACATCTTAAATCCAGCAAACCACTTGGATGACACCTCTCAGGGGACATAAAGAGATTGCTGATGATTATACAGGACAATCTTATGCCAGTGCAAACTTTTAAAAAATGTATGTTTTCTTGAAGTTTTTCACTCAAATTGCACAAAAAGGTAAATAAAGAAATGGAATATATACAGAGATATGATCAATCAGTTGAGAAGTAGTTTTTAGGAATCATGAGTGCATCCTTCCACATTGTCTTCAAATAACAAACTGGACAATAAATTACATATTTTTAATGTGGGAGGAAGAAAATGAAACTACAGTGTATGTTTGAATAGAAAAACACCAGGTGGAAGACGTCAAACAGATTACTATTGCATAACATGTATCAATGAAACTACAATGTAGGCTGGGCACGGTGGCTCACACCTGTAATTTCAGCACTTTGGGAGGCAGAGGTGAGAGGATTGCTTGAGTCCAGGGGTTCAAGACCAGCCTGGACAACTTGGCAAGACCTTGTCTCTACAAGAAATCAAAAAATTAGCCAGGTGTGGTGGCACATGCCTGTGGTTCCATCTACTTGGAAGGCTGAGGTAGCAAGATTGCCTGAGCCCAGCAGATTGAGGCTGTGGTGGCCGTGAGTATGCCACTGCACTTCAGCCTGGGTGACAGAGTGAGACTCTGACTCAAAAAAAACAATAGCAAATTACAATGCATGTTGGTGACTGTTTCACGTTACCATGTGTTAGAAAAATATAAGATATACAGTTTTGATGTTTTTGTCATAAATGAGTTCCTTAATGTCCAAAATTCCATTATAAGCCAAATATCATTACAATAAAACAATTGGTTCCCATGCTATATTATTTAATATGAAATGATTCTTTTTCACTATTTTGTAAAAAAGTGCAGTTGAGTTGCTGATAGATGATTAGCAATATGTCTCTGAGTGCAAAGAGTTAAACATTTATGGCATGGGACTTAACCTTGGAGGTGTGGAGAAAGACTTTAGGGTGGAAATGTGCTTCATCCAGTTAGTCCTTCCTTAGCAGCTTTGATTAGGCAAATTCTTCATATATTAACAGGAAATGTGGCCAGCAGAGTTAGCTTCTACTTGCATGGATAATTTAAAAGAACTAAACTCTCAAAGCATGATAGGTCCTTCATTTCGTGACTCCTGTGGATGTAGCCCTCAGATGTAAGTTGTGTCCTCTCTTTGCTATATCTATGAAGGTTTAACAACTTTGACTAGATTATCTACTTACTTGGAAATATTCAAACTTTTAGGGATGTTAAGACCTTTCTTCTTAAGGTGATTACAATTTTCAGACAGGACTGTACCTGTGGTTTGTGATATACAGCAAATTACACCAAGAGAGGTAAGAGATTCTGTTGGGTTGGTGCTTGTAATGATAAGAGTGAATTATCCCACAGAAGCAATGAGAGTGTTTTTTGGATGGAAACTATTACTTAATGTTTACCATAGAGTGAATATTTTAGACATGTTATCATTAGCTTACCTTTTTCTTTTTTCCCTTATTAGTATTATATGTAGATGTGGAATCTGATTTTCATGCAAAAGTTCCTGTTGTGGTATGCAAAGATCGGAAAAGGTTGGTAACAATGAAGATACAATGTAAAAAATAATAATAACAACACTACTGTGACCAAATTTGTAGTGAACTATCTCAAAGAGAAATTTTTGCTTCAGATTTCTCCTTGGATTAATATGACTAAACTAGTTTCTGTTCATTAAAAATAGGAAATTAGCCGGGTGCAGTGGCTCACGCCTATAATCCCAGCACTTTGGGAGGTGGAGGTGAGAAAATTACCTGAGCTCAGGGATTCGGGACCAGCCTGGGCAACATGGCGAGACCTCATCTCTACAACAAATAAAAAAATCAGCCAGCCATGGTAGCACATGCCTGTGATTCCAGCTACTTGGAAGGCTGAGGCAGAAGGATCACCTGAGCCCAGCAGTTTGAGGCTGTGGTGGCTGTGAGCATGCCACTGCACTCTGTCCTGGGCGACAGAGTGAAACACCAACTGAAAAGAAAAAAAAATAGGAAATTTACCAAATGCATGTTTACTAGAATTACCAGATGGTTGAAAATAAAACATTCTAGGCAAAATTTTCATTTTTTTCCCTCGGGTTCATTCACTTACTCAGCAGTATTGAGCATTTACTTATGTGTATGTACTGCTTTGCTCTAGGGATATAAGCATGAATAATGAATAGCCTCTCTTCTCAAGGATCTGACAGTGTGTTAGAATCTAGTTTTTAGTTCACTGAAATTGAAATTGAGTTACTGAAGACTGATCTTGCCTCTCTAGTCATGTTTATAGGACTGAGGGAGCAAAGTGCTTTTGAAAAAGGAAACTAAAATAATTCTATTTGAAATTCATAAGGGAGAAATAGAAGTAATACAGAAATGATAAAGCATTATTTTATTGATTAAGTTGTATTTCTTACATTTCAAGATCACTGTAATTTCTTATTTAAAATTAGAATAGTCTGTGGAGATCTAGTTCTAATTTATTTTCTAAATTAGAAAACTGAGACCTGGAATGGTAATCAGTTTCTCTAAATTCATGTCATTTATGGGAAAACTATAGTTGGAATAGAGGCGATCTAACTTCTAGTGTTTTTAGCCACATCGCTTCAAATCTCCTGTGTGGCAACCTCAGATTTATTTTTCCTGCTCCCAAACATCTCCACTGTACTTTTGTTACTCCATTTAAGGTAGTTGCTATTTTCACTTACATATAATCATGACTTGTGGGTTAATATGCAGATCCTTTCTTTTTTTTTTTTTTTTTTTTTTTTGAGTTGGAATCTCACACTGTAACCCGACTGGAGTGCAGTGGCTGCTCCAGGCCACCGCAGCCTTGACCTGCTGGGCTCCGGCGATCCTTCCGCTTCAGCCTTCCAAGTAGCTGGAACTACAGGCGCGTGCTACCACTCCCGGCTAATTTTTTGATTTATTGTAGAGACGAGGTCTCGCCAAGATGCCCAGGCGGGTCCCAAACCCGCAGGCTCAGGCAATCCACTCACCTCAGCCTCCCAAAGCGCGGGATTACAGGCTGAGCTATCGAGCCCAGCTGCAGATCCTTTCTAATCTTTAATCTGAAAATAACATATTAATAAAATCATGAAAACTTGGATAGGAAAAATTAGAGTCCAGATGTATAGCTAGTCAGTTCAGTATTCATGTTATGCTTTTATCATGTGCAAAGCAAAAAGAATGAACTAGGAAATTATGTTGCACTATTTGACATTAAAGATATCAATGTCCTTTCTCTCATATAAATCAATTGTGATGATTTGTAAGCTGCTTTTGAAGTTAATGTCTCATGAACTTAAATACTAAGCAAAGTTGAAATTTGTGTCTATAGTACAAATGAACATGAGCGTCTTTCCTTAATAGAAGGAGCTCTAGTAATCGAATGTTATATAGTTTTCAGTTAACTTTACATTTATTAAAACATCTGTTTTTATTATGACTTTTTAGGTGCTACATTAAAATATGGCAACTAGAAAGGTTAGCTACAGGATTTGAAGTATTCTGCTTTTTAAGGTATAAATTTAGTGAAATTTGTTTCTTTCTCATTCATAGTGGTTTACTTTGTAGAGTAAGTGCAGGAAATGATATGGCATGCCTCACTACTGATTTACTTGCTGCTCTTGGCAAAATGGAACCTGTCTTTATTCCCTTGGTGTTAGCCTTTCGCTACTGGGCTAAGGTAAGTGGAAGAGAAAGAAAAGTATTTTATCTTCAAAATTAGTCAATCTTGCACTGACATGTAATATCAATCATAACGTGGGACAAAATAGTTATCTGTGCTAGACAGAAAGTGGTGTGGCAGGTTCCAAGTTATGGACATGAAAAAAAGATTCATAGGCATACAGGTTTACTGATATATTTTTTAAAATTTTAATTGTTCTTTATTCTCCTTGTATGTACTGTGGAAATGTTCTCTTTTATATCTTTAATATATGAGGCTTAAGTTTTCAGTCTTATTATAAGTTGAAGTCATAAGGTTGTAAGATGTGATATGTATGTTAAGGTTCTTTTGTTGGCATAGTTTTTTGCAATTACTAAGAATACTATTCTCTTTCTTCTTCTTCTTTTTTTTTTTTTTTGAGTTTGGATCTTACTCTGTGACCCAGGCTGGAGTGCAGTGGCACGCTCACAGCTACCCCAGCATCCACCTGCTGGGTTCAGGCGATCCTTTCACCTCTTCCTTCTGAGTAGCTGGAACTACAGGCATGTGGTATCATGCCCGGCTAATTTTTTGATTTTTTTATTGTAGAGATGAGGTCTCGCCAAGTTGTCCAGGCTATTTTGGAACTTGTGGGCTCAGGCGATCCCTTTACCTCGGCCTCCCAAAGTGCTGGGATTACAAGCTTGAGCCACCACGCCTGGCCTTTCTTCTGAATCATTGATAACCTGTAGCAATTTCTGGTTGGGCAGAAATTAGGCAACTGGTGAGGATTGGTTATCCAAGTTTCCTAAAGTAGAATTAATTTATATATCTAAAGGGCATGGTTACCCTGTGCTCATTTCTTTGGTTTGGAGGTAGAAAGAAATGGTTAATGTAATTACCAATATCAGTCCAAATGACCAGAGAGATTTTAGCTTTTTGTGTATATGTTCTTACCCTACCAATAGCATATTCATCACTTGTTAGACTAGTGATGAGTAAATTCTCAGTCTTATCCAAAGCAAATTGATGAGATAGGTGGTGGTAGAGTGATGACTTCATAGCAAAAACAGCCAAAGGATTCTCTTTGGAATTTTTTGTCTCGACTCTGATTAGGGAAGTACCCTCATGCTTGGGGGCAGCACCACCGGGCTGAGTATAGCTTGAAAAGTAAGGAACAGCCAGAAAACCTAAAGTTGGAACTTCTTTATATCCAAAGTCTTTGTATTTGCTGTTTCCTTCATCTAGAAAGTTCTTACCCCAGGTCTCCATAATTATTTATTCATTTACTTTTTTTCAACTTTCTGCTCAAATTTCTCCTTTTCAGAGTTTCCCAGACCTCCCTATGTAAAATAGCATTTCCTCTAATACCCTCCATGCCTTTACCCTGCTTTTTTTTTTCCTCATAACATTGACTACCACCTGCCATACATAAATTTGTTTACAAGTCTGTTTTTCTTTTTTTTTTTTTTTAAGTTGGAGTCTCACTCCTTCGCCCAGGCTGGAGTGCAGTGGCACGCATGCTCACGGCCACCCCAGCGTCGACCTGCTGGGCTCTGACAATCCTTCCACCTCCGCCTTCCGAGTAGCCAGAACTACAGACGTGCACTACCACACAGGCTATTTTTTGTTTTTATTGTAGAGATGAGGTCTTGCCACGTTGCCCGGGCTGGTCTCGAACCCACAGACTCAGGCAATCCACTCGCCTCAGCGTCCCAAAGTGTTGGGATTACAGGTTGAGCTACTGAGGCAGTCTGTTTTTCTTTCATGAAACTGTAAACCCTTTGAGGGCAGGGATTTTAATCTGCTGTATTTATTCACTGCTGGTCCCAAGTTCCTCTCATTTTACTGTGTCAGCGCATAGTTGGCAATCAATAAATATTGAATTAAGTAGTCTAATTTCTTCAGAAAGGAAATTTTTAGCCCTTGGAAGTGAGTGGGAATAGTAAACCAGGTTGAGGGAAGGCGACTACCTCTTATTTATCTCATGCTGTATGCTTAGCATAATGCCTAGGATACTATAGGAATTCAGTGCTATGAAATGGGATAAACCCATTCCAACTCTAATTTTTTTTTTTTGCTAAATCTTTATGTGATTTTTTTTAGCAAGGTACTTCAGCTATATCTGAGCCTCAATTTTTCCAGTGGGAGAAAATGCTTTGGAAATGCTGTGAGATACTTCATGAAAATATACTTTGAGCTCCAAAATGCTACATAAATATAAGAGATTAAAGAATAGTCAGTTTCTTCTTTGTTGGTACTTTTTAATTATTCCCTTTTTTTAAAATTGGTCATTAGATAGTGTCAAGTTTCTACCAGATTTTTATTCGATAGAATAAGTAAGAAGTAAGGCTCAACACAGTGGCTCACGCCTGTAATCTCAGCACTTTGGAAGGCTGAGGTAAAAGGATTGCTTGAGCCCAGGATTTCGGGGCCAGCCTGAGCAACATAGTGAGACCTTGTCGCCACACACACACAAAAATTAGCTGGATGTGGTGGCGCACACCTATAGTTTCAACTACTCAGAAAGCTGAGGTAGAAGGAAATCGAGGCTGCAGTAAGCTGTGAACATGACACTGCACTGCAGCCTGGGTAACAGAGTGAGATACTGACTCAAAAGAATAAGTAGATTGTGTCAGAAAAATATAAATGATACCCAGTACTTTTAAAGCTACTTTTATTTTGGGAAAAAAAGTGGCCTATAAACATTGTTCTCTTAAGTGACTCTTAGAAAAGTTGCTCATAGTATGTTAGCACTTAATACATATTGATTCTAAAACATACTAGTCAATGAAGGACACTGAAACATATATTACACAGCTGGTTGCAGAGTGGTTACTTTCTGTTTCCAGCAGAATAATGTGTCTCATTTTGGCAGTTGTGTTAGTTGCAAGGAACTTTCTTTCATGGTTTTCATTTTCTTAGTTTATTATAAGAAACTTAGAAATAATTCCTGTCATATTTTTCTTTTCTTGAAGTTTTAATTCATATTAACTGATCTAGTAAAGCACAGATATTTCCATGATTTCTAGCATATAATATAATTTATTCTCATAACTGATTGCTCTCTGGCTCTTTCTTCTTTTAAGTAGTTATATTTTTTCCATTTTAGTGATAGGAAATAGTTTTCTAGATAGAGCCTCTTAACTGTAGATGACAAAACTCTTTAGCCTTATTGTCCATTTTTAGTCAAGTTACCTTAGAGCCATTTTTTGGTGGTGAACATAAGAATACAATTTTAGCAGTATTTGACATCTAAAAGAGATTCCCTGGGTTTTTAAGTGTTCTCTCTTAAACTGTCTGAATCTGGTTCTTCTGTGAGGTATGTGATAATATTAAAAGAATACACTGACAGCTTCTTATAGTTGTAAAGGAGTATTTGCCTAAATTGACATACTCATTAGGCAGTTTATTTTTTGTCTTAATATTTGTTTGTTTGTTTGTTTGCTAGAGTCAGGGTCTTGTTCTTTCACCCAGTCTGGAGTACAGTGGTGTGATCATAGCTCACTATAACCTTGAACTCCTGAGCTCAAGTGATACTCCTGTTTTAGCTTCCCAAGTAGCTAGGAGTACAGGTGCACACCACCATGCCCAGCTAATTTTTTATTTTTTGTAGACTCAGGTCTTGCTATACTGTCCAGGCTGGTCTTGAACTCCAGACCTCAAGCAATCTTCCTGCCTTGGACCCTTGTCTTAATATTTTGGATAAGTGAGAATTTATTCTAGTGGAATATGTGAGGTTTTTTTTTTTTTGAGTTGGAGTCTCACTCTCACCCAGACTGGAGGGCAGTGGCACACTCCCAGCCACTGAAGCCTCAGCTGCTGAGCTCAGGCGATCCATCCTCCTCACATGTGCCACCATGCCCAGCTAATTTTTTGATGTATTGTAGAGGTGTGGTCTCGCCAAGTTGTCCAGGCTGGTCTCGAACCTGTGAGCTCAGGCAGTCCTCTCACCTTGGCCTCCCAAAGTGCTAGGATTATAGGTGTGAGCCACCGTGCCTGTCCTCAAGCTCTTTTTGACAAGTGTTTTTTTATCTCCTCTTATTTTGAATTATAATCTTAAATGTGCCAGAACATTGTAGTATCGTTATTGTGCTAAGTTGTTATTATCTACAGAAGAAAATAATAATTTAAAAGACCAATCCAGTGTAGGACAATCAAATATGGACACTATAGTCTAAATAAAATATAAACATATGGAACATATTACTGTATCAAAGGTTCATGTGTCATGACCATAAAGGATTTATTTTAAGAATATAAGAATGGTTTAATATCAGGAGGTCTGTTCACATAATTGATTATATTAAATTAAAGCAGATAAAAAACTTCTAGATGTTAACAGGGCATGTCCTTCCTAAAACAAAAAGCTCTTAGGTAAACTAGAAATGGAAGTTAATGATGAAGACTATTTACAAACAAAACAAAATAATAACAAACATCATTCTAAACAGGGAATTGCTCAAGCCATATATGTTAAAATGAGGACTATTTTAGAGATGCTCTCCATTGACATTATACATTGTTTTGGAGATTTTAGAAAATGCGATAAAAGGATATGAAATAATTGAATGTAAATATTGGAAAAATGATAAAATTATCTCTTTGTTAGTGATATTGTATACCTAGAAAATGCTAGTTAAAATTGACTAGGATTAATAAGAGAATTTAGTAAGATTACTAAATACAAGATAGATTTTAAAAAATCAGTGACTTTTCTCTGCCATAAAAATAACCTGTTAGAATGGAAATGGGGAAAAATACTATCTTGATGAGAGTAACATAAAAAGTATAAAATACTTAGGACTAAATTTAATACTGAAGAAACAGGAAGAAAATTATAACATTGAGAAGTAAAAGTGAAATCTGAACAAATTCATTAAGTCAGCAAACATTTGTTAAATGTTTTTTATGCGCCAGATACTGTTCTTGAGGCTGGGAACATCTAAACACATACAAAGTCTTGCTTTCGTGGCACTTAATTCTGGTAGAACCAGACAGTAAACAAATGCATAAGTAACACAGTATCTGGTAGAGTTTAATGCTGTAAAAATGAGATGATGTGATGAGAGAGTGACATTACACTGGATGGTCATGGACAGGCTCTTTGAGGAAGTGATATTTAGGCTCAGAGAAGTAATTAGCCACATGAAAATATAGCCTTCAAGGAATAGCCTCCAAGGAAAGGCTAGTACAAAACCTCTAAGGTATGAATGAATTCATTAGGAGCAAAAAGGGAAGGCTAGAGTGGCTGGAATGAAGTGAATGAGGATGAAAGTAGTGGGAGATGAGGTCAAATAGACAGTTTTCGTGGTGAGGAATTTGGATATTACA
This sequence comes from Tarsius wallacei, assembly GCA_963574415.1. Lineage (NCBI taxonomy): Eukaryota > Metazoa > Chordata > Mammalia > Primates > Tarsiidae > Tarsius > Tarsius wallacei. The sequence goes on along the minus strand of CAUYQG010203041.1, from coordinate 2,435 downwards.
AGTAATGAGAAAACATAGGAAGAGTTTAAAAATAATATATAACATGATGGGATTTATGCTTTGAAAAGATCATTCTTGGGTAAAGAATAGAAACAGGGAGCCCAGTGATCAGGCTTTTGTGGTATATCATACGGTGATGATAATTTATGATAGATTACAGTGAATATGAAGCAAATTAGACAGATTTGGGGTAAGTTTTGGACACAGGACTTGTAGATGTGTTGGATGTGAGAGTTAAGGGATAATAATAATAATAATAATAATGTGTTAAGTCTGTGCTAAATGAGAGGGACTTTCTTGATGTATTGTTAAGAGAGAAGAATAATATACAGAGAGGTGTCTGTAATATACTATCTTGGTAAAATAATGATAAAACCATTAAATTCTCACTATATCTATAAAGAAAACAGAAACGTGTATTTGTATATAGTTATTTTAGTATAGAAAAAGACATGGAAGAGTACATGTTGTTTATCATTGAGGCAGAAGTAGAGGTGAAATAAGGAAAGAATATTTTTAATAGGTATCCACAGCAAAAACACTACATATGATATAATCCTATTTAACTAAAATATGTATCTTTGTATGCATAAAAATAATGAAAAGATGGTTACCAGCATTTTAATGGTTATAATTTCAGGGTGATATTTTTAAGATTTCTTATATTTTTCATTGTTGTTTGAATGTTTTACAATGATTAGGGTAGAAAAATCACACTACTTTTGTTGTGACAATTAAAGAAAGCTAAATGCTGATACTGTTTTCCTCTTCATTTTGCAGTTGTGTTATATTGACTCCCAAACTGATGGTGGAATCCCTTCTTACTGTTTTGCTTTAATGGTGATGTTTTTTCTGCAACAAAGAAAACCCCCTCTTCTTCCTTGCTTACTTGGAAGTTGGGTAAGCATGAGTTTGTGGTAACATATGTGCATGTGTATACGTAGTTTGCTCTTGCAGAGTGCTCTGCTCAAACATTTTAAGCTGGAATTCTAGTTTGTCTGTTTGTCCATCTTTTTTTTTTTTTCTTAATAATTTTTCCACTACCAATTTGGAATGCCTTTTTATATAGATTGAAGGCTTTGACCCAAAAAGAATGGATGACTTTCAGCTGAAGGGAATAGTAGAAGAGAAGTTTGTGAAGTGGGAATATAATTCAAGTAGTGCAACTGAGAAAAACTCAATTGCTGAGGAAAACAAAGCTAAGGCAGACCAACCAAAAGATGATACCAAGAAGACAGAAACAGACAACCAAAGTAATGCCATGAAGGAAAAACATGGCAAAGTAAGCTTTTTTGTTTTTGTTGTTGGCTTTTCTATCTGTAGAATTTGTAATGCCTTCAATTGAAGCTATTTTAATAGTAGATTGACTGACCTTGAGCAAGCCTCTTGGCCTCATTTTCCTCATCTGTAAAGTGAGGGGTTGATCTGGTTTAGTTTTTCGTACTGAGATTCCCTAAGTAATTTATACCTTGTTTTGGAAAACTTGTATTGTTTGAATCATGTCAAGGCAATTATTTTTTCATCTAGACAAGGAAAATTTCTTTTAGGAGTTGGGCTCTGCTCAAACTTTTGCATGGGAGTTATGTTGCCAGATTGGGTGGAGAGATCAAGGCCCTGTGCTCTATGAGAGGGTGGCTTGCTTATTTGATCATTCAACATTAATTTATTAAGGACCCACTATGTGCCAGGCATTATCTTGAGTGCCAGAGGTGAATCATGGATTATGTCCTCTAGAAGTTTATAGTCTCCTAAGTAGAAAGACACATTATAGCCAGGTGCGGTGACTCATGCCTGTAATCCTAGCTCTTTGAGGGGCCTAGGGGAAAGGATTGCTTGATTCCAGGAGTTTAAGACCAGCCTGGGCAGCACATCCATACCAAAAAAAAAAAATTAGCCAGTCATTGTGGTGCATGCCAGTAGTCTCAGCTGCTTTGGAGGCTGAGGTGAAAGAATTGTCTGAGCCCAGGAGATTAAGGCTGTGGTGAGCCATGATCATGCCACTGTACTCCAGCCTGGGTGACAGAGTGTGAAACCCTGCCTCAAAAAAAGAGAGATACATTACAGAAATTTGGTCATTTCTTAAATCATTGCTATAGCTATACTGAATTATTTGTAGTTCCCTGAATATACTTCCATATACACCATTCAACTCTTCCACTTTTCTAGACTACCTTATATGCTTTTCTCAAACCACTAATACTAATAATGGTCTTGCTTATTACTTTACTGAGACAACGGAAGCAATCAAAAGAGTACTTCCACTCCCACCATCATCTTCACTTAAGTACTCTGCTTTGCCGGGCTCGGTGGCTCAGCCTGTAATCCCGCGCCTTTGGGAGGCTGAGGTGAGTGGATTGCCTGAGCCCGCGGGTTCGAGACCCGCCTGGGCAAGCGACACCTCATCTCTACAATAAATCAAAAAATCAGCCGGGCGT
>CAUYQG010203039.1:0-23496 GCA_963574415.1 Tarsius wallacei | reverse complement strand
TGGAGTCTCACTCTGTCGCCCAGACTGGAGTGCAGTGGCCGCTCCCGGCCACCGCAGCCTCGACCTGCTGGGCTCCGGTGATCCTTCCGCCTCAGCCTTCCAAGTAGCTGGAACTACAGGCGCGCACTACCACGCCCGGCTAATTTTTTGACTTATTGTAGAGATGAGGTCTCGCTTGCCCAGGCGGGTCTCGAACCCGCGGGCTCAGGCAATCCACTCACCTCAGCCTCCCAAAGGCGTGGGATTACAGGCTGAGCCACCGAACCCGGCTTGAATTTTTAAACTTTAAGATGCCTATAAATTGGTCTGCACTGAAGGAGAGATATGAACTGACTGGAGATATAGGAGGGGGAACCCCCCCAAACCAGAATTTATTTGTAAAAAATTGTGTATTTATTCTTACATGTTTACACTTCAGTGACTTTCAAAGCACTCTCTGTTTGATACGGTACACCTATTGAGACTCTTTTCTCACTGCTCAAAACAGTTTTTGAATTCATCTATTTTGATGCCTTTTAGTGCTTCTGCCATTTTTTTGTTTCACCTCTTCCACACTGGCAAAATGTTTCCCTTTGAGGACTTTTTTCATCCCAGGAAATAAACAAAAAAAAGTTGCATGAGGCAAGAGCAGGTGAATAGGAAGGGTGGGGCATGGGGTTCATGCTGTTTTTGATCAAAAATTGCTAAACACTCAGCACAGTGTGGGCAGATGCATTGTCATGGTGGAAGAAGCAGTCACCTATTTGCCACAACTCGAGATGTTTCTTCCACATGCAGCCTCTTACAACAACACTAGCTGGTAAGACTGTTGCTGATGGGTTCCTGGAACACTTACTTAGCAGGGGAAGCCTGTTATAAGAACCCTTATAATAATTCTGGATTTTTTTGGGGGGGGTCTTCCCTCATACTTTTGATTGTTGTCAGTCTGGTATATAGAGCTAGAAAAATACGTGAAATAATCTAGAAAGAGTGAGAGCAGATGCAAAGGTCATGATTGAGCCCTGAAAAATTCTCATATTGTGTTATGTCCTAGGAATCCAGAGATAAAAGGAATATTAAGACTTGCTCTTAAATAATTCACCTCAAAGGGGGAAAAAATACCTGCTGACATATAATTTAAAAATATTATGAAGACTTCTGGTTTGCTTTTTGACACATAAAAGGACGGGAGCTATCACTCCCATCCTTACAACAAGAAAAAGTTGAACAAACAGAAAACTAACAATTCTTCTTAGCTACATCGGAAAATTGAGGTCACGGGGCAAATCAAGCCTTGAATAGTAGAGAGAGAAATACAAAGAATCACAGTTTACTGGAAGCAGAAACCACTGGAACCAGAATCTATTAGGAAAACTTAAACCATAATAGATGAGCTGCTGGAAGCTGACTGTGGACTAACTTAAAAATTAGAAATTCCTGGGGGCCAACCTTAGGGTGGCCCCCACAATTTTGAGACTTTGTTTCAGTGAGCAGTTTGCAAATAGGGGAGATGCTGCTGTCAGTGTAATAGGAAGGTACATTTCAGTGAAAAAAAGGAGGATCCAGATTTTTATAGCAAAACTTCCTGTCCAGGTTCCCATCAGGTTCTCAAAGTGAAGACTAAAGTTCCTTCATGCTTCCAGCTGGGGAAGTGGAAAGTAACATTCTGAAATAGCCTAGGAGAAGAGTAATCATTTTACTACTAGAACTTTTTGTTCTCCACCTTACCCCAGGAGATGCTGTGAGGATGTGGAGAAAAGGGAATGCTTCTACACTGCTGGTGGAAATGCAAACTAGTTCAGCCTCTATGGAAAACAGTGTGGTGATTTACAAAAGCACCAGAAATTGACCTTTTATGTGACCCAGCAATCTCCCTACTGGGAATATATCTGGAGGAACTCAAATCATTCTGCCAAAAAAATACCTGCACATGCATGTTTATTGCAGCACTATTCACAATAGCAAAAACATGGAACTGTGCTGCCCATTGAAACTGGACTGGATTTTTAAAAACGTGGTACATATACATGATGGAATATTATGCAGTCCTAAAGAAGCACAAACATATGGACTTCACAGCAACTTGGATGGATTTAGAGTCTATAATACTCAGTGATCTATTACAGAAACAAAGAACAGAATACCACATGTTCTCACACATAGCAGACCCTGAACATTTACCATAATACTATAAGAAAGGGATGGGGGTAGTGGGGTACTGCTTGGGTGAGGGTGAGGACACAGCATCAATAAACCTTCCTGATCTCAAACCAGGCAAAGTGGGGAACAAAGAGAGGCCCAAACTTTACCTGTACAATCTCCACTTGTATACCTAATCCTGAATTATACTCCCTATCTTTAAAATAAAATATATAAAAAATAAATAGTCGGACTCGGTGGCTCAGCCTGTAATCCCAGCACTTTGGGAGGCTGAGGTGAGTGGATTGCCTGAGCCCGAGGGTTCGAGACCCGCCTGGGCAACTTGGCGAGACCTCATCTCTACAATAAATAAATAAAAAATTAGCCGAGCCTGGTAGCGCGTGCCTGTAGTTCTAGCTACTTGGAAGGCTGAGGCGGAAGGATCACTGGAACCCAGCAGGTCGAGGCTGCAGTGTCCGGGAGCGGCCACTGCACTCTAGTGTGGGTGACAGAGAGACTCCAACCCAAATAAATAAGTTAAATTAATTAAAAAATATTCTCTTTTCTGTGTCAAATCCTACCTTAAACATAATGTAAATCTTCAACTGTTAATAAATGATACATTCTTCACAAAAAAAAAAGAGAGAGAAATGACTTTACCAGAGCCTGACCAACGTGAGATAATGAAAATAGCTCCAATCTTTTCTAGATTTTCTGTCTCACCTAAGAGGGAAAAGAAGCTGAGAAATACTTGAAAGTCACAGCTCAGGGACACAGATTCACTAAAAGACTGATTTTTTTTTTTTAAATTTGGGGGTCTAACTCTGTTACCCAGACTGGAGTGCAGTGGCTCCATCACGGCTTACTGCAGCTTTGATCTCCTGGGCTCAGGCAGTCCTTCCGCCTCAGCCTCCTGGAATAGCGGGTACGGCAGGTGCCCATCACACCCAGCTAATATGTTGATTATTTTGTGGAGATGAGGTCTTGTTGCCCAGGTTGTGTTGAACTCCTGGGCTCAAGCAATCCTCCCACCTCGGCCTCCCAAAGTGCTGGGATTACACATGTAAGCTACTGCTCTGCCTGATATCTATTTATAAATTATAGAGTTCACAGTGACAACTCAGGGATTTAGGCTGTTACTCTCTTATTGGTAAACCATCTGGAATCGTTTCTAGATTGCTGCATCAATGGAAAAGAGATCATGGATAACTCATTTTTTTTTTTTTTTGAGTTGGAGTCTCACTCTGTCACTCAGACTGGAGTGCAGTGGCCACTCCTGGCCGTTGCAGCATCGACCTGCTGGGCTCTGGCGATCCTTCTGCCTCAGCCTTCCAAGTAGCTGGAATTACAGGCGCGCGTACCACGTCCGGCTAATTTTGATTTTATTGTAGAGATGAGGTCTCGCCAAGTTGCCCAAGCGAGTCTCGAACCTGCGGGCTCAGGCAATCCACTCACCTCAGCCTCCCAAAGCGCTGGGATTACAGGTTGAGCCACTGAGCCAGGCCGGATAATTCATTCTTGTTTAAGACAGAAGTGACACAGGTTACTTTTGCTCACAGTTTACTGCTTCAAACTTGTCACAAGACTTTAACCTTTAAGTAATGAGCACTAGTAACATCTATTACAATTGATTCTCATTTATTGCAATGAGATGGAAACTTTAGGATGCCAAAAGATAAAGATTTGCCAAAAGAATAGTTACTGCAGCAAGGATAGCTCTGTGAATGAAAGTTCTCCCAAAAGGAGTTTAGGAGAAAGATTTTTGTTTTAGCGAACAGTTTGCAAATGGGGGACACAAATGGGGGAGACACTGCCTTCAGTGTAAAAGGAAGGTGCCTTCCAGAGAACAAAGGAAAGATACAGGTTTTATAGCAATAGTTCCAGTCCAGGTTCCCAGTCAGTTTTGTTTATGTCACTTAAGGATTCAAACTTGGTTAGTTACAATGGGTTAACATAGCTGAGTTCTGATTGGTTGATACAGTTGGGTTATGATTGGCTGATACAGCTTAGCCCTGATTGATTGATATAGCTGAGTTCTGATTGGTTGACTCAGATGAGCTCTGTTATTACTCAAAGTTAAACAGCGGTGTAGATTTTCAGGGAACTCAGAGTATGTTTGTTACCTGTAGTCAGCAAATGTCTGCTTGGCTCTATTTAAAATCTAGGCCTAGTTAGCCCTTTGGGATCTATCTTGAAGAATTGGCTCTTTCAGGTTTACATTTGTTCACAGCTGCAATATTAGTACTGCCCCCTCCCCCGGGTACTGTTTGTTCTATTGCAACTGCTGTAATAACTGGGCTTTGTGTCTGATTTTTACAAGATCAAAGGTTAGGGTTAATAACATGAAGAAAATTAAAATACAGAAGTGTTCTCAGGAAGGAAATTTGCAGTTTTTAGTGTTTTCAGGAACAGCTATTAAGTTTTGTCAGTGGGATTACAGGTGTGTGTCATATCAGTGGTGGCATTAGATTCTCATAGGAAAATGAACCTTACTGTGAACTGCCTATGGGAGGGATCTAGGTTGTCTGCTCCTTATGAGATAGTGTCAGACCCATAGGCTGAATGCTTAGTTCCCAAGACTGCTCCTCCTTCCAGATACCCAGTCACAAATCTTACTGATTGGCTTCAAGTTATCATACCCATGACTCTTTCTTTGTGTTGATTAATTTGCGGGAGTGGCTCACAGAACTCAGAGAAACATTTATGCTTACTGGCTTATTATAAAGGATATTGTGAAGAATAAAGATGAAGAGATGCATAGGGTGAGGTATGGAGGAAGGAGTGCAGAGGTTTCATGCTCTCTCTGGGGACACTACCCTCCAGGAACCTCCACATGTTCAGCCACCTAGAAGCTCCTTGAACCCAGTTCTCTTGGAATTTTATGAAAGCTTCATGATGTCGTCATTCCTTCTCCCAAGATATAAGATGTGACTGTCTCTGGGGAGATTTTCAGGACCCACAATTTGAAAGGTGAGGGAAGATTAGCATCTTACCTTGTGGTAGGAGAAGATTGCAGAGATTTTGAGGGCTCTCTGAGACCTAATATACTCGACACTGTAATAAAAGACTGTAACAAAGGCTATGGGAGGAATTGGGGAGAAAAACCTGTATATAAATATGCATATCATAACACCATACATTTAGTAAGATTTGACCATTTCTGTAAACATTCGCTACTTCTGGGGCCTAATACATTTAAATGTAGGTGTAGCTGGGAGGTGAAGTTCTTAGTTCTTTATAAATTAAAGATTCAATTTTTATATTGCATCTTTGTATTGGCTTTCAGAGCCCCTTGATCAACTTAGCCAATGATTCTTTTCATACCTAGGCGTGCCAAAAAAAGAAAGAAAACACAAAAATTCTTGCAAACTCTCAAAAGCTGGAATTTGCACCCCTTGCAGTATTGTCATTTATTGTCAGTTTCTGCTTGGGCTCATCAGACATCTGAAGCCTCCAATGGGATCTAAGCCATTTAATTTTCAGATCTAATCTGATCCAAGAACCAGTTTAGTTGTTTTTGTTGACATCCACAATCAGTTTTGATAAAATATATGTTCAAAGTCAGATAGCCCCAAACACAAATGCTTGGCACTTTAGCATCCAGAGAGAATTTACCCATGATCCACAGTTGCTGTGAGAGAACAATGTACTCAATGGTCAGGAGTACCTCACTTGGTCATTTGATTGTTTGGGGGATTTCTAGAACCTCTATTTTGGATCTCACTTCTGACACTATGTATTAAAAGAAAAACTTTAGACAAATACAATTTAACAGAGTTGAATTGAGAAAAGAACAATTCATGATTTGGCAGCCTCCTCAACCAGAATAGGTACATAGAAACACTAGTGCTGCCACATGAACTGAAAGGATTTATGGAACACAAAAAGAAAAGTGACATACTAAAAAAAAAAAAAGAGGTGTGGTACAGAAACAACTGGATTAATTAACAGATTGACGTTTGCCTTATTTTAAGAGTTGGCCATCTGTGATTGGCTGAAACTCAGTGATTGGTAGGATAAACTGTATTTACACATCCATTTAAGTTACAGTTCGTTATGTACAGAAAAACCTTTATGCCAAATTTACAAGGAGCCAGCTTTATAATTTGTTCACATATCTGTCTCATATCTATGCATGTCCAGGTCTATCTATCTTATCTTACTGATTACAAGAACGGTCATAATCAATATTACATTATATTTTTCTCCATCACCTATCAAATAGTACACACAGTGCATATTTGTTTATCATTTAATTTAAACATTTAGTAAATATTTATTGAGAACTAGGCTATAGACCATGTATTATGCTTGTCACCAGGATAAAATGGACAGCAGAAATAAAGCAATTCTCATACTATTCTAATTAGAGAGGTAGGAATTAATTAAATCACATACATGAACAAAAGGTGCAACTGTGGTAAATGCAATACACTGTGGTATTATTTTTTAATCGGGGTCTCTATCACACAAGCTAGAGTGCAGTGACATGATCACTGCAGCCTATAACTTCTGGGCTCAGGTGATCCTTCTGCCTAGTCTCCTAAGTAACTGGGACTACAGGTCCATGCTACCACACTTGACTAATTTTTAAGCTTTTGTAGAGACAGGGTCTTGCTGTGGTGGCCATGCTGGTCTTAAACTCCTGGGCCTTCGCTCCCAAAGTGGTGGGATTATAGGTGTGAGCTACCATGCCTGGCCATAATGTATTTTGTATATAGTTCCTTTTGACTATCTGGTGATGTCTATAGACTCTTTTTCAAAAAGTTTTAAAATGCTTAAAAGATAAGTACAATTACAAAACAGTTACAAAGGAAGCCAGTAAAATTGAATTGCAGTTCTATCCATGGACTACCTGGGGGTGGATCACAAATTAATGCAGAAAAAATTCAAGAAAAAAAACACCTGTTAAGCCATACAGGTCATTTGTGGTTTTTGAGGATTTGCAGTAAACAGAGATATTCACCATTTTTGTACATAGTAAGACTCAACATTGTAAAGATGTCAATTCTCCTAAAACTAATCTATAAAAATAACAATTAAAAAAGTCTTCCAGACTTGACAATCTAGTGATTCCTCATCTCTACAGAAAATAAAAAAAATTAGCTGAGCGTGGTGGCACACATCTGCAGTCCCAGTTACTAGGGAGGCTGAGGCGGAAGGATTGCCTAAGCCTAGGGACAGAGTTGAATAGTTGTGACAGAGACTCTATGGCCCACAAGGTCTAGATTACCTATTATTTGGTTCTTTACAGAAAAGGTTTTCTAATCTCACCTCTGATTTACATCACTAGAAAGTTGTATATTCAAATTTACATATTTAGTATCTTTTGGAACTTTCTTTTTTTTTGAAGTTTGTGACAGTGTTGCTCTAGAGTAAAAACAGACACAAATGCCAATGAAACAGAATGCAGAGTCCATAAACAGACCTATGTAGATATGGTAACTTAGAATATGATAGATTGACATCACACGTTAGTGGAAGACAGGATGAACTATTTAACAAATGATGCTGGGAAAATAGAGTCTCTCCATCACAACATATTTAAATATAAACTTAGGATCAATTAACAGGCTAAATGTGAAAGATAAAATTACAAAGCCACTAGGAGAAACTAGGATTTTTTCTGACTGATTTAGGAGTAAGTAAGGTTGTTTGATAATTTGCTTTTTAATAGCGAGCTCTCAAAGCCACAAATGATGAAGGGAGAAATAAATTTGACTGTCTCAAAATGAATGATTTCTATTTAACAGACCAGAAGAAGAAATTTTCTTTGCTTAACTTATAAATGCTTAACATATAGGCCAGGGTGTCCTACCTACCTACCCAGGCTTCCCTGGGCCACACTGAGTAAAGAGGAATTGTCTTGGACTGCACATAAATTATATAATATAGTTAGTATATATACTTAATAAGACTTCTTTTTATAATTGTTGTTATAAAGTTTAGAGAAATTGCAACAGTATAAAACTAGTGGGAAATTTGACCTTGCTTTCATAAAACGATCAATGTCTGGTTTGATGAAAGTGGTTGCAATTCTTAGTGAGTTCTCAAGGGGCTCATCAGTAATGTTTGTTTGAATTTTGTTCTTCGTGTGCTTCATAATTGAAACCAGCAGCTCACAAATGTATGTGCTGCCAAAAAGTGATGTCATGATTGTGAATTTAAAAAATGGGACTATGCATGAGGTCATGAAGAAAATAAACAGTAAAAAACACATGATGTTAAAAATTTTGTGGGGCCACATTACTAGCTGTTCTGGGCCACATGTGGCCCATGAGCCACAGGTTGGACATGCTTAATATAGGCTATATAGGGTATTCCTGCAAATTAGGAGTAAAAATACAGGAAATCTAATTCAGAGTATGGGGTAAAGGTTATGAATAGGCAGTTTATAGTAGGGTAAGTCTAATTGCCTAGATTTCTTTAGAAAAAAAAGGGAACTAAAAAATGGGATATCAATATTTGTTAGAGTGGCAAAAATCTTAAAAGTTGCATAATAATCACAATTGGCAAGGATGAGAGGAAACCGTAGCCTTCATAGTCTGCTTGCATGTGTACTAACTGGGTTAATTTATTTAGGAGAGCAATTTGAAAGTATTTAGCGAACTAGAGTTTGTACATTATACTCCTGCATAAATACTCCAGTTCAAACTTTATATGAGTTTACAAGTATATCTTAGAAATATAATAGTAATGAATTCTAAATGGCAACTTAAAGAAATGGATGAATAAATGTGATTATGCAAATGGAAGCATTATACAATCATTAAAATGCATGAACTAGATGCAAAAATGATATTGAGGAGCAAAAATGATATCTGGAGCAACACTGCATGTGATTCTGACTTTCTCCACTTACCAGCTGTGTGACTATGAGCCCGATAACTTATCTATAGAACAGGAGCAATGATAACAATAATACTAATGGTGCAAATTTATTTGATACATAATAAGAATCACATGTATTAACTATAGTCATCTATTGAGATTTTAATAAAAAATGTAAAGTTGAATTTCAAAAATAAGTAGAAATAAGTGCATGGCACATGTCTTATATGCAAGTATACAAGACTGGTTATCTGAGTGAAGGGAAATAAAATTAGGAAAGAGAAAATAGTCAGTTAAACAGGTCCCCACCATGGATCAGTGCTACCAAGATTATGATCAATTATATTCTGGGTATCTAAAGTTGAGAAAAAAAAGGGTGTGCATAGCAATCCAGTTATTCATTTTAGTTAGAGGCAAGAGCATGCATAAAATATAAAGACTGCGTGATGAAATGCAAGAAAAAGATAGAAAGGCAGAAAGACTTTAGCAGAAGGAGGAAAAAGAGAGAAACAGTTCAAAAAATGACGTTAAATACAAGGATATAATAAAAAAGAGATGAGGGCCCGAGTCTTGATTTTCACAGTGGAAAGAAAATTAAAGGCCATAGATACAGGAAGAAAATCAAGAAAGTCTTATGAAAGCTAAGTGGACAGTGAGGACAGTAACAGTTTTAAATAGAATTGAGAACTCAAGTAAGATGACGTCTATACTTTTTTTTCATTAATATTAGGTATATGGAGCCATTGACAACTTCAGTGGGAATTAACAAGGGAACTGGAATCTAGATTGAGTTGAAGAGTGCCTGGCATGAGGAAGCAGATAATTTTGTTTATGTGTAAATGGGAAGGGGAGGCATGCTGTTATTGGCAAGGAACGTAGTCTAGCCCATGTCTCTGTCTGTATATACCACTACCTCTTTGTCTAGCAATATTTCATTTTATAGGAATGGTAGAATTAATACGTACAATTTCTCTAAAAATCTTTTCTTATTACCTCAAACTATTGTAGTATTGTCTGGATTCCAGCTTCTCTTATCTCTGTTATCTCAACTGCAACCCTTTGATCCCATCTTGCAGCCTTAATAATGCTGCAGTCTCTGAGATCATTATAGTCCTTACCTAAGGGAGTTTTAAATAGTTCTAATCTAGCACTTTGGGATATGTAGTTACTAACTTTGCTACTAATTTGACTGGCCTTCTCTCCTTGTGTGAAATGGGGCTTCCACTTCCCTTGAGGCATAGTCACTATTTTCCTGCACAGTTCACTTACCTGAATTTTTGATTTCTGTTCCAGTGTGCCTTGGTATCTTAGTCCATTTTGTGTTACTATAACAGAATACCTGAGGCTGGGTAATTTGCAAAGGTGTATATTTAGCTCACGTTTCTTCAGGCTGTAAAGTTCAAGAAGCATAGCACTGGCATCTGCTTGGCTTCTGGTGAGGGCCTCATACTGCTTCCAGTCATGGCAGAAAACTGATGCCACATCATGGAGGAAGCAAGAAAATGAAACTAAAGAACTGAGGAAGCTAGACCTTTTTTCTTTTTTTTTTTTAAGTAAATAACTCACTCTCATGAGAAGTAATCCATGTTAGTGTAAGAACTTATTCACCCTCCTCAATGTATTCATGACTTTTCTTACCAAAACACCTTTTCTACTAGGCCTCACCTCCCAACATTGTCACATTGAGAATCAAATTTTGAAATGAGTTTTGGTGGGGACAGGCCACATTCAAACCATAGCACTTGTTAACTTGTCTTGCACTCCAGTTCTTCTAGAACTGAAACAAAGTATTGCTCTTTCTAATTTTCCTTTTTTTTTTTTTTTTGCCTTCTTATTCTTTCTCCTGGTGGGGTTCAGCCAGATATATTTCAGAGACAGGAAGTATATTAACAGGGATGCTGTGGAAATATACAATATGGGACAAATTTACAAATACTAGTCAAACTTCCACACAGAGGACAATTCTTCTAAATGGCAGGAGAAGGTCTGAGGCAGTGCTCATTCAATGGTCCTCTTAAAATTATGCCCATTTTGGTACGTGTTTTGTAGTGCTCCTGTAGTGGTGCTTGTTTTGTGTTAGTAGAGTATCACTTAAACTTGGTGGGAGATCATCAGGGAAAAACAATGTATTATCAGAAAAAGTTAATAAAACTGGTGTAGTTTTCATTGATATTTGGTGGAAAGAGGGGAGTATGCCCTAGTAATTAAGTAGATATATATGGACTTTTCTATTTCTAATTTACTGGTTGACTTTAGGTTAGCACTTTGAAACCTAGCTTTTTAAAGGTCAAGTTTCTTGAGGTACAATTTATTTAACAGTAAAATTCACCTCTTTACACTTGAGTGAGTTTTGACATAGTCTACCACCATAATCAAAACATAGAATATTTTTTTCATCCCTAAAATTTCCTTGTGCCCATTTCTAGTTAATCCCTTCATTCTACTCCCACCTAGCAACCATGGATCTGATTGTGCCCTTCCCAGAATGTCGTATATTTGAAATTATATAGATGTGGGCAATCTATGACACACAAGCCAAATTTGATCCACTGTCTATTTTTTTTTTTTTTTTTGAGTTGGAGTCTCACTCTGTCACCCAGCCTGGAGTGCAGTGGCACGCTCTGGGCCACCGCAGTTTCAACCTACTGGGCTCTGGCGATCCTTCCGCCTCAGCCTTCCAAGTAGCTGGAACTACATGCGCGTGCTACCACGCTCTGCTAATTTTTGATTTACTGTAGAGATGAGGTCTCACCAAGTTGTCCAGGTGGGTCTTGAACCCGCGGGCTCAGGCAATCCACTTGCTTCGGCCTCCCAAAGTGCTAGGATTACAGGTTGTGCCACTGTCTATTTTTGTATACGCAATAAGTTAAGATGGTTTTTTCTATATTTAAATGGTTAAAGCAATTATTTAAATGATGGTATTTTATAATTGTAAAAATGACATGAAATTCAAATTTCAGTGTCGATAAATAAAGGTTTACTGGAAAAGAGTGATGCTCATTCTTTATATATTGTTGATGACTGCTTTCTAGTTCATACTTTTTACATCCTATTAAATCTTTGCCTAACCTATCTGAGAAGTCTTTGTTTAACCTGAAGTCACACAGATTTTCTTGAATGCTTTCTTCTGGAAATTTTATGGTTTTAATTATTATATTTCATTTTGTAATCCATTTTGAGTTAATATTTCCTATGAGGTGTGAGGTATGAGTTGAGGGTTTTTTTTTTTAACACACAGATTTTTCAGTTACTATTTTTACACTTGAATTTCTCATTGCTTAAGAGACTATTCTTTCTCCATTGAATTATTTTTACACCTTTATAAAATAATGAATGACTACTAAATATTTTGGCTATTTCTGGACACCCATTGCATTTCATTGGTATATATTTTTATCCTTTACCAATACCATGCTGACTTGGTCACTGTAGCTTTTATAGTACATCTTAAAATCAGATAGTATGAGTCTTTCAACTTTCTTCTTTTAAAAAAAATATTTTGCCTATGCTTGGACTTTGCTTTTACATATAAATTTTAGAGTTAGCTGGTCAACTTTTATTAAAAATTATGCAGAGATTTTGATTGGGAATTGAATAAATAGATCAATTTGAAGATAATTGCAATTTTAATAACATTGTCTTTCCACTGATTAATATATTTCTCCTGTTACTTAGGTATTCTCTGATTTTTTTGAACAGCTTTTAAAAGTTTTCACTGTAGAAAGCCTGTACATATTTTATATGTGCAGGTTTATACCTGAGTCTTTTTTTCTTTTTCTTTTGGTGTTTTTGCAGATTGTTTGCAAAAATATTGACTTTCATTATTCATTGCCACTATATAAGAATATAATTGTTTTTTGTATATTGGTCTTGCACCCTGTGACCTTGCTAAACTTATTTATTTGTCCTAAGAGTTTTTTGGTAGATTTTTGGGGATTTTACACATAGACAATTATGCCAATTGTGCACAGTTTCTATTTAACTTTCTAATCTGTATGTTTATTATTTTTTCATTTCCTTTCCTTGCCTTAATACATTGGCTAAGATTTGAGTTTGATGTTAGTTTGAATTAGTGAGAGAGAGCACCTGACTTTGTTACTGATCTTAGGGGAACACATTCAGTCTTTTACCATACAGTATGATGTTAGCTATAGGCTGTTTTAAAGATGCCCTTATTGTGTTAAGGAAGTGTCTGTCAATTCCTAGTTTGCCGAGCAGTTATATGAAGAACTTTTTCAGCATATTTTGAGATAATCATGTTTTTTTCCTCTTAGTTTGTCAATATGATAAATTGCATTGCTTGAATTTAGAATTCCCAAGATAAACATCAGTTATTTGTGATGTATTATCCTTTACCACATTTCTGGATTTGGCTTGCTAATATTTTTGTGTTGAGAATTTTTACATGTGCTTATGAAGAATATTGGTCTATAGTTTTTCTTTTCTTTTAATATCTTTGTTTAATACCTTTTCTTCTAATATCTTTTAAAATATCTTTCTTTTCTTTTAATATCTTTGCTAAAGTGCAGTGGCAGCACTATCATAGCTCACTGCAACCTTAAATTCAAATGGTTCAAATGGTCCTCCCATCTCAACCTCCCAAGTAGCTGGGACTATAGGCATGCACCACCATGCCTGGCTCCTTTGCATAGTTTTGGTATTCAGAGTATTACTGGCTTTATAAGATTAGTTGGGAAATGTTCCCTCCCCTTCAATTTTATGGAAGAGGTTATATAGAATTGGTATTATTTCTTCCTTCAGTGTTTGGTGAACTTCACCAATGAAACCATTGAGTACCAGGGTTATATTTGAAAGCTTTTAAAACTATTCATTTACTTAATAGATGTAGGACTTATCAGGGTACATATTTATATTTTGTTGAGAAAGCTATGCTAGTTTCTGTACTTCAAAGAAATGGTCTATTTCTCATGTAAGTGGTAGGATTTATGAGCATAGAGTTGTTTGCAATATTTTCTTATATTCTTTTAACTTTAATTTAGATTAATGGTGAAATCTGTAGTAATATTTCCTTTATCACTCTTGTAAATTGTGTCTTTTATTCTTCATCATTTTAATTAAAAATTTATTAATTTCAATGAACTTTTCTTAATTTTTTATTTTAAAATTTAATTTTTAATTGTCAAATAAAATTGAATATACTTATCTTGTGAAACATGATGTTTTGAAGTATGTTTACATTGTGGAATGACTCAATCAAGCTAATTTGCATATGCATTACCTCATATACTTATTTTTGTGGTGAGAGCACTTGAAATCTACTCTCATGATTTAAAAAATACAATAAATTGTTATTAACTATGGTCATCATATTGTACAACAGATCACTTGAACTTATTCCTCCTATGTAACTGAAATTTTGTATTCTTTGACCAACATCTTTCCAACCTTCCATACCCCAGACCCTGGTAATCAGAATTCTACCCGCTACTTCTATGATTTCAACTTTTTAATATTTCACCTGTAAATAAGATTATGTAGTATTTGTCTTTCTGTACCTGCTTTACTTCACTTAACATAATGTCCTTTTAGTTCCTTCATATTGTCACAAATGACATGATTTCCTGCTTTTTTAAGACTGAAACTTAGGTTAATTCATATCTTGGCTATTGTGAATAATGCTGTAATGAGCATGGGAGTGTGGATATCTCTTTAACATACTGGAGTCTTTAGGGTTTACTATCGATAATATTGTGTTGTTGGGCAACCCCCTTGGGTCTCCTCCCACTGTGGGAACTTTTCTGTCTTCTCAATAAATCCTTCTTTCTCAACTTAAAAAAAAATTGTGCTGTCTGCAAAGAGAGAAGTTTACATTTTCTTTTCAACTTGGATGTCTTTTATCTCTTTTTATTGCTTATTGGTTCTGGGTAGGACTTCCACTACTATGTTGAATATAAGTGGCAAGAGTGGATGGGCATTCTTGTCTTGTTCCTGATCTTGGAGGAAAAGCTTACAACTCCTCACCGCTGAGTATGCTGCTAGCTGTGGGTTTGTGATGTAAGGCCTGTGTTGTATTGAGGTTCATTTCTTCTATATCTAATTTGTTAAGAGTTTATCATGAAATAATGTTGAATTTTGTCAAATACTTTTTTGGGCATCTACTGAGATGATCGCATAGCTTTTGCCCTTCATTGGATTAATGTGTTGCATCACATTTATAGAAGTGTATGTTGAACCATCCTTGAATCTCTGAGATGAATCCCACTTGATCGTGATGGGTGATTCTTTTCATGTGTTGTTGAATTGAGTTTGCTAGTGTTTGGCCTATAATTTTCTTATAGTGTCCTTGTCTGGCTTTGATATCAGCATAATGCTAACATTGTAAAATGAATTTGGAAGTATTCCCTTCTTCCCAATTTTTTGGAAGAGTTTGAGAAAGATTGACATTATTCTTGTTTAAATGTTTGGTGGAATTCAGAAGTGAAGCCATCAGGCCCTAGGCTTTTCTTGAAGGGAGACTTTATTACTGATTCAGTCTCCTTACTCATTATTGATCTGTTTAGACTTTTCTTTTGTGTGTGTGTGTGTGATTCAGTCATGGTAATTTGTATGTGCCAAGGAATTTATCTATTTCTTCTAGACTATCCAGTTTTTTGGTGTATAATTGTTTTGGTAGTCTCACAATTTTTTTGTATTTCTATGTTCTGAGCTGCAATGTCTCCTCTTTAATTTCTGATTTTTATTTAGTATCTTTTCTCTTTTTATCTTAGTCTAGCTAAAAGTTTGTTGATTTTGCTTATTTTTTTCAAGAAAACAAATGCTCATCTTTTCCTTAAAAAAATCCCCTATTTCACTTATTTCTGCTCTGAGATTTATTATTTCCTTCCTTTCACTAACTTTGAGCTTAGTTAATTCTTCTTTTTCTAGTTTCTTTGGCTGGATTGTTAAGCTGTTTATTGGGGATCTCTTCTTTTTTGATGGTGGTGCTTATACTATAATTTCTCTCTTAGAATTGCTTTTACTGCATCTGATAATTTTGTTATGTTGTGTTTCCATTTTCATTTGTTTTAAGATTTTTTCACATTTTCACTTTTAAATTCTTCTTTGACTCATTGATTGTTCATGAGCATGTTGCTTAATTTCCACATATTTGTGAATTTTCCAAAGTTCCTCCTATTATTGATTTTTAGTTTTATGCCATTATGAATGGAAAAGATACTTTGATATGATTTCAATCTTAAATGTGCTAAGACTTGTTTTGTCACCTAACATGTGAGCTACCTTGGATTACATGGTAGATGAGAAGAATGAATATTTGAAAAGAACAAATATTTTGCTGATATTGGATGAAATGTTCTGTATATGTCTGTTATATCTATTTGATCTAAAGTATAGTTCAAGTTCATTGTTTCCTTATTGATTTTCTGTCTGGATGATCTGTTCACTTGATGAAAGTGGGGCACTGAAGTCTCCTACTCCTATTGTATTGTAGTCCATCAATGTCTATCCCTTCACTTTCAGAGTATGTATGTCCTTGAATGTGAAGTGTTTCTATTGTAGTTGGCACATAGTTGTTTTTTTTTTTAATCTATCTTGACTTTTAAAAAATATGTCCTTTAAAAAAATCTATTTAGCTTGATTTTTAAAAATCTATCCATTCAGTTATTCCATGTCATTTAATTGAAGAATTTAGTTTATTTATACTCAAGGTAATTATTAATAAACAAGTAATTACTACTGCCATTTTGTTAATTTTTTTGTGGCTTCTTTGTTTCTTTCTTCTACTTTTGCTGTTTTCCATTGTGATTAGATGACTTTCTGTAGTGGTATATTGGATTCCTTATATTTTATCTTTTGTATATTTATTATAGGTGTTTGCTTTATGGTTACTATGAGGTTTGCATGAAACATCATTTTAAGCTGAAAACAACTTTTATTACTACAGAAACTACACTTCTACTCCAATTCAAATTTTGATGATATGATTTACATTTTTTTATATCTTGTATCCCTTAACAAATTATTGTGGCTATTGTTACTTGCTATAGTTTTGTCCTTTAATCTCCATGCTAAAGTTATAGGTAATATATACTTCATCTTTATAGTGCTAGAGAATTTTGAGTTTGACTGTGTACTTACTTTTACCAGTGAGTCTTATATTTTCTTATTTTTTGTTGTAATAATTAATATCCTTTTTTATCCTCTTGAAGGACTTCCTTTCACATTTCTTGTAAGACAGACAATGATAAATTGTCTTAGCTTTTATTTCTTGGGAAAGTTTCTTTCATTTCTGAAGGACAGCTTTGCTTGGTAATGGATTCCTGGTTGACAGTTTTAAAAATATTTTAAAAGTTCCTTCAGCATCTTGAATATACATCTCACTCTTTCTTGGTCCGTAATGTTTCTGCTGAGAACTATAGTGTTAGCTTTATTGGAAATCTTATATGAGACTTGATCCTTTTCTCTTGCTGCTTTCAAGATCCTTTATTTATCTTTGATTTTAGGCAGTTTGAACACAATATTTCTTGTTGTAATCTTGTTTGTATTGAATTTTATTGGAAACCTTTTGCCTTTTAGTACCTGAATACTTATATTTTTCCAAGATTTGGGAAGTGTACTGCTATTATCTCTATAAATAATCTTTCTGCCTCTCTCTTGAATTTCTTTAATTCAAAAACTTGTTTATTTGATATACCACCATAAATGCCATAAGCTTTCTTCATTTCTTTTCATTTTTTAATGTTCTGACATTATATTTTCCAATAACCTGTCTTTAAGTTTACAGACTGTTTCTTCTGCTTTATCAATGTTGCTATTTATGCTCTCTACTGAAATTTTTACTTCATTTATTCCGTTTTTCAGTGGCAGAATTTATGTTTGATTTTTAAAAGTGATTTAAATATCTGTTAAAATAGTCATTTTGTTGATTTTATTTTATTATTTCTCTGTATTTTCAGTTTCACTGAACTTTCTTAAAACCTTTGTTTTCAATTCTGTTAGATAGTTTTTGTTGCTCCATTTCTTTGGAGTCAGCTACTAGAAAATTGTTGATGTTTTGTTAGTTCTTTTTGTTTTTCATAACTATTCTTGACTTATGTTGATGTCTATGCAGGGATTTATTCTGGACTTTTTAGACTGTTTTTGTCTGAAAAAGCCCTTAGTCAGTCAATCCATGCAGAGATTCTGGGCATACTGTTTGACATGGATAGTGGGTAGGCTTGGTGCTGGAATCTCCAGGCAGCTGCACTGATGCCTAGTTCAGCAGACTCGTGTCCCTGGCCCTTTGGTTCATTGGTTTGGGCATTGAGCCTGGATCCTCTGTGGCTGACTTATTGATTGGGTCTTTGGGGTTGGTCTTGGAGCCTTTATCTGTGGGAACTGACCTTAAGCCTGGGTCTGCAGTGACTGACTTGGCTTTGAGTTTGGCCTTTAGTTGAGGCTAGCTGGGTGCTGGGATGGATCTGGTGCCTAAGTTCCCTGTGATTGATCTAGAACTTGAGTCCTTGGGAGCTGGCCTAGTGCTTTGTTGGTTTTTGTGCCTGAGACTGCAAGGATTGAACTGGGTCCTGTTTTTGTAGGGATGGATGTGGAGACTCTGTCCATGTGGGTTGGCCTGGCACTGGTTCTGCTGTGAGAGACCTGGACCCTGGATCTTCTGGAGTGTGGGACAGTAAGGGCTGTCCTGGAGAGTGTGGCTTCAGGGACCAGCATGGCATTGGATATGCCTGAATCTGTTTTTGCAGGTGCTGACTTGGTGCCTGAGGCCAAGAGTGCTGACCTATTGCTGTGTTGGGGTGCTGGAGTAGTATGAGCCTACCTGGTACTGGGCTAGTCTGAAACCTGAGGTGGGTTTGGAGCCTAGGGATTTAGGATCTGGTCTGGTGCTGGGTGGGTTTGCACTCTGTATCTGCAGGTGCCTCCCTGAAGGTTAAGTCTGTGGATGCTGGCTTGATGACTAGGACTTCAGGGACTTGTCTTGTGCTGGAGGAGACCTGTGGACTGAGGCCACGAGAACCATCCATGTGTAAGAGTGGTCAGGAGCCCAGCAATGCTGTGGCTGTCCTGGCCCTGTGGTACGCCTAGAGGTTATCTGGAAACCTAGTTTGCTGGGCAGCCTGGGAACCTGGGATTGTGGGATCGCACATAGAGCCAAGGGTGGGCTTGGAGGCTCAAACTGCAAACACCAGCCTGGATCCTGGACCACAGGACTGGTTAGGCCTGGAGCCTGTATTCATAGGGGTTGGTCTGGAGACTGGGTCTGAGGGTAACTAGCCTTATGGTTAGGGCTGCAGGGGCTGGCCCCTTGCTGGGGTGGGGCTGAAGCCTGGGGTCTTGGAGGCCAGCCTGGTGCTGAGAGTGTTCTGGAACCTGGAGCTATTGGGGTCATTCTGGAAGGCAGTTGGGTGAGCCCAGAGACTGTCTGCTAGTCATCTGTGGAATCTGTGTTTGCGCATTTGTTCTGGCCCTGGGGTGGGCCTGAGGCTCAGTCTGTGAGTATTAGCTTGCAGTCTGCAACTGTGGGGACCTTGCTGGCATTGCATTTAACTGGTGAAACAGTAAATAATTGCCTGTTATTGGTGTTCAAGGCAGACCCGGTGCTCATTTCCTTCTTTTACTTTCTAGCAGAGTGTATCTCTCTTCATGCTGTGCTGTCTGGGACCAGGGGAGGGGTGAACTGAAAATGTACATTTGTCTTTCCTACCCAGTTTAATGCATTTTTTAAAATTATTTTTTTGCTGCAACTAGGTGCTATATTCTCTCACCTGGTTTCCATAGTTGTTATGAAAGTATTTTTGCACTCGAATAGTTGTTTACACTGATGTTTGTGTTGGGGAACAAGTGCTGGAATGTTCTATTCCTCCATCTTGCTGATGTCAGTCTCCATTGATCTTTAAAAAAAAAACAACAGCACTTGGTTTTGTTGATTTTAGCTCAATCTTTTTTATTCTTTTCTTCTGCTTTCTTTGTGTTAACATTTCTTCTTTTTTAAAAGTATCTCAAGGTGAAAACTTAGATTTCTGATTTGAAACCTGTTTTATTTTTAATATAAGCATTTATTTCCATGTCTAGGTCTAGTTTTCTATATAATACATCCAAGGACTTTGTGAAGAATTTACTTTAAGTTCTTTGCAGTGATTGACCTGAAAAAGTTTTTATTTTTCCCATTTTTTGAAGCATAGTTTTATTGTGTATGGGATCTTGTGTTGACAATTTTTTTTTCTTTCAGTAGTTTGTAGACATACTCCAAAGTCCTGCAACTTGAATGGTTTCTGAAGAGTAGTCTCTAATTTTTATGAATGGTTCTTTATACCTAATGTGCATTTTCTCTGGCTACTTTCAAAGTTTTCTCTTTGTCTTTGGGTTTTAGCAGTTTGACTATGAAAGCAAACTGTGTGTGTGTGTGTGTATGTGTGTGTAGGTATTTGATTTGCTATGTGATCTACAAAGGCTTCTCTTCTCTGAGGTTCTTGTGTTTAAATTTATGTCTGTCATTAGTTTTTAACAAATGTTGGTCATCCTCCCTTCAAATATTTTCTCTCTTCTTTTGTGACTCTAATCACATATATGTTAGATCAGTTTAAACTATGGATGCTCTGTTGTTGTTTTTTATTCTCTATACCTTTTTATTCTTCTTTCTGTTTTAGTTTGGATAACATTTATTGACTGATTTTTAAGTTTATTGATCTTTTCCTCAACTCTTTAGCGTCTACCCAAGAGCTCATCAAAAGAATCATATATATAAATATTTGAGACAGGGTCTCATTCTGTTTCCCAGGCTGGAGTGCAGTGGAATGATTATAACTCACTGACCTCTTGGGCTCAAGTGATCTTCCAGTATCAGCCTTCCCAGTAGCTGGGACTACAGGTATGCATCACTAAGCTCAGCTAATATGTTTTTAATTTTAATTTTTAAATTTCATTTTTTTGAGTTGAGATCTCTCTGTTGCCTAGGCTGAGTGCAATGGCATGATCAAGGCTCACTGCAGCCTCAACCTTCTGGGATCAGGTGAAACTTCCATCTCAGCCTCTCCAATAGCTGGGACTACAGCCATGCACCACTGGCATTTTTTTTTTTTTTTTGTAGAGATGAGATTTCACTATGTTGCCTAGACTGGTACCAACTTCTGGGCTCAAGCAGTTTTTTTGCCTCAGCCTCCCAAATTGCTGGGACTACAGGTATGAGCCACTACTCTTGGTCCCAGATTTTTAAAGTTTTGTACAGACAAGTCTTGCTATGTTGCTCAGTCTGGTGCTCCTGGGCTCAAGTTATCCTCTGGCCTCAGCTTCCCAAAGTGCTGGGATTACAAACATGAGCTGCTATGCCCAGCCTGATTTCTTCATCTTTGACAGTGTGCTTTTTATTCCGGTACTTTCTCTTACAGTTTTCAGTTTTCTTTAATACCCCATCTATTCATACATGTTGCCACCTTTTTCTATGTATCCTTTACCTTAATAATTTTAATTATTTTGAAGTCACTGTGTGATAATCATACTATCCATGTCATCTCTGAATCTAATTATATTTGATTATTTTATCTCTTGACAATGAGTTGTTTATTTGTAGTATTTTCTCCCCGGTATGTCATGGTTTTGAATTTTGAATTGTATTTATGCCTTAAGTGGAATGCCTCTTTTGTCAGGCTATTAATGTTGGAAATTTAACCACCAGTCAAGACAGGAATTCATATGTTTGAATTGTATTGCTTCAGTTATTATCGCTAGTGCACCAAAGTCTTCAGATTCTTCTAACAGTAGGTTGCTGTTGCCTTGTACTTAGTATGGTTGCTGGTTGTTTCAGTGTTTTTTGCTATCCTCTTAGGCATTCCCATATACCTGTGCCACAGAGGTGATGTGTGTGTGTGTGTATATGTGTGTGTGTGTGTGTGTGTGTGTGATTTCTCCCCGTATTTTTGTCCTTTCCAGCAGTAGACTTCTGGTGCTTATTACTTGATGCTAGGCTTGTGGTAGGGGCAAGGGTATTCTTTTTTATGTTTCTCTACCCTCTGTCTTTGACAGACCCTTTCTATCTGGGTCATACGAATGGGGCTTGGTCAGATTTCTCAGTAAAGTTGTCTTGTATCTCTGATTCATTTAGGTTGGGAGTTTGCCTCCCTCTCCTAGTGGGAAAAAATTCTGATTTGGATTCTAATTTGGATTTGGGTAGGTTAAGTTGGTTTCTTGCCCCTCTCTCAAAGGTAGAGGTTTTTTTCTTCAACTTTTTTGTTAACTACAGTGGATCTTTGCCTGTACTTATAGATGACAGAATTTACTTTATTTTTCTGTGGTTTATACCCTTTCTTTTTTGAAGAGAGAAGGTCTTGGGGATTGCACCTGTGCCCCAGTAGCTACTAGTCACTTCTTTAATACCTGCACATTTGCACCTCCAAAACAAGGGGGGGCTTTTTTGTTTTCGTGCCCTGTTTCCAATCTTCCTCATGAACACCAGTGGAGGCCTATGGGAAAATGCTTACGAGTGAGTGTTAATTTTTTTTTGAGTCTGAGTTTCTAGCTGTTTTAAACTATGGTGCTAACCCATTCTTGGCCTTTAACAATTTATTTAAATTTATTTATTTATTTATTTATTTATTTATTTATTTATTTATTTATTTATTTATTTTTTGAGTTGGAGTCTCACTCTGTCGCCCAGACTGGAGTGCAGTGGCCGCTCCTGGCCACCGCAGCCTCGACTTGCTGGGCTCCGGCGATCCTTCCGCCTCAGCCTTCCAAGTAGCTGGAACTACAGGCGTGCGCTACCACGCCCGGCTCATTTTTTGATTTTATTGTAGAGATGAAGTCTTGCTTGCCCAGGCGGGTCTCGAACCCGCGGGCTCAGGCAATCCACTCACCTGAGCCTCCCAAAGGCGCGGGATTACAGGCTGAGCCACCGAGCCCAGCTCTTTGTAGCTATTTTAAATGGGATTGCTTTCTTTTATTTATTTTTTTTAAATTTTATTTATTTATTTATTTATTTATTTTTGAGTTGGAATCTCATTCTTGTTGCCCA
This sequence comes from Tarsius wallacei, assembly GCA_963574415.1. Lineage (NCBI taxonomy): Eukaryota > Metazoa > Chordata > Mammalia > Primates > Tarsiidae > Tarsius > Tarsius wallacei. The sequence continues at coordinate 584 of CAUYQG010203039.1, read as the reverse complement.
GACTAGAGTTCAGTGGCACGCTCACAGTTACCATAGCCTCCATCTGCTGGGTTCAGTTGATCTTTCCGCCTTGCCTTCCAAGTAGCTGGAACTACAGGCGCATGCCACCATGCCTGACTAATTTTTTGATTTATTGTAGAGACAAGGTCTCACCATGTTGCTCAGGCTGGTCTCGAATCCCTGGGCTCACTCAATGCTCTCGCCTCAGCCTCCCAAAGTGCTGGGATTACAGGTATGAGCGACTGCGTCTGGCTGGGATTGCTGTCTTGATTTCTTCTTCAGATTGTTTGCTGTTGCCATATGGAAAAGCTACCGATATTTGTATGCTGATTTTGTGTCTTGCAACTTTATTGAATTTATCGATCAGTTATGACAGTTTTTTTAGTAGAGTGCTTAGGCTTTTCTAAATATAAGATCATAGCCAGGCTTGGTGGCTCAGCCTGTAATCCTTCGAGACCCGCCTGGGCAACTTGGTGAGACCTCATCTCTACAATAAATCAAAAAAAAAAAAAAATTAGCCGGGCGTGGTAGCGCGTGCCTGTAGTTCCAGCTACTTGGAAGGCTGAGGCAGAAGCATCGCCAGA
>CAUYQG010203036.1:0-29538 GCA_963574415.1 Tarsius wallacei | reverse complement strand
TTTGAAATAGACTGTTTTAAAGTATAAAATAATTTAGTTGGGGGGGGTGGGAGGGATAGGGGAAGGGATTAATGGCAGTAAATACCTGTCTGGGGATGGGGGGACACTTCTTATCAACAAGGGTGCCTGAACGAGACATATCTGTGTACCTAACCCTTAACTGTACCCCTCAATATCACAATAAAAAAATATTGTATATATTAAAAAAAAAAAGAAAAAAGAAAAAAGTCTCAAATCAGTGACCTCATCTCCTGACTGAGAAAGAAAAAGCAAATTTTACCCAAAGCAGAGGAAAGGAAACAGTAAATCAACAAAAAAGAAAAATAATAAAGATTAAATGAAATACAAAACTGGTTCTTTGAGATTAATAAAATTGAGAAACCTCTAGCCAGACTGATCAGACAGAAAGAAGATACAAATTATCAATATTAAAAATGAGAAAGATGACATCACCACAGACTTTATGGATACTAAAAGAATAAGAGACTATTCTGAACAACTGTGTTTCAATAAATTTGATAACTTAGATGAAATGGTAAAACTTCTTAAAAGACAAAAATTACCAAGACTCACTCAAGAAGAAATAGTTGATCTGATATAGATTAATATCAGAAAAGTATCTTTTTTTTTTGAATTGGAGTCTCACTCTGTCACTCAGGTTGGAGTACAGTGGCAAGATCATGGGTAACAAAGCCTAGACCTCCTGGGTTCAGGCAATCTGTCCACCTCAACCTTTCAAATAGCTCAGACTACAGGCACACATCACCATACCTGGCTAATTTTTGGATTTATTGTAGAGACGAGGTCTCACCATGTTGCCCAGGCTGGTCTTGAACTCCTGAGCTCAGGTAATCTTCTCTTTTTGGCCTATCAAAGTGCTAGGATTACAGGTGTGAGCCATAGTGTCTGGCAGAAAAGTATCTATTAAATAAACTGAATTTGTAGTTTTTAATTTTCCCATGAAGAAAGTTCTCGTCCCAGATGTCTTCACTATTGAATTCTAAGAAATACAAGGGAGAGCCCTAAAAATCTGGATTTTACTTATAAAAAATTGTGTACTCTCCATTTGATGCAATATATCTATCAAGATACTTTTTCCACTGTTCAAAACAATTTTTGAATTCATCAATTTGGATGCCTTCGCTTCTGCCATTTTTTGTTTCACCTCTTCCACGTTGGCAAAATGTTTTCCTTTGAGGACATTTTTCATCCAGGGAAACAAAAAAGTCTCTTGGGGCGAGATCAAGTGAATAAGCAGAATGGGACATAGGAGTTGTGCTATTTTTGGTTAAAAACTGCTGAACACTCAGCATGGTGTGGGCAGGTGTGCTTGTAAGTCACCCATCATGAAATGGGCAAATGCGTTGAATGACTCTCAAAACAAAACAAAACAAAAAAAATTCACTGAAGTCTAACACAGCCTCTAACAAAAATACTAGCTAGTACACTGGTACCATGGGTTCCTAGAACACTTATCTAGTGAGGGAAGCCTATGCTATAAGGGGCGCACCCTCCAAAAGATAATTCTGGAGTTTTTTTAGTCACCCCCTCCCATATTTAAGGAAGAAGTAATGCTAATTCTACACAGCCTTTTCTAGAAAATTGAAGGGAAAGGAATATATTTCCTCTCATTTTATGAGGCCAGCATTACTGTGTATACAGCCATTTTGGAAGACTGTTTCCCAATTTCTTGTTTTCTTTTTCTTTTTTCTTTTAAAGATGTGGGGTACAAGTCAGGATTACATAAGTGGTCGCAATTTCTTAAAAAGCTAAACATCCACCACATAGCAATGTTTCAGTCAACAATGGATGCACAATCGTCCAATCAATGATGAAGCTGAAAAATGGCTGTGACCAAGTGACGTTATAGCCATTGTAACACCATAGAACACTTAAAAAAATGTAGTGTAGCCTAAGTGAACAATGTTCATAAAGTCTACATAGTGTAAAGTAATGTCCTCCACAACCACTCACCACTCACTCACCGACACACCCAAAGTAACAACTTCCAATCTACAAGCTCCAGTCATGGTAAGTGCCCTGTACAGTTATACCGTTTTTTATCTTTTATACCATATTATTACCATAACTTTTCTATGTTTAGATATACAAATATTTCTCATTGTGTTATAATGAGAAGTATTATAATGTCTATGCTATTCAGTAGAGTAACATGCTGTACAGGTTTGCAGCCCAGGAGCAATAGGCTAGACCATATGCCCGGATGTGTAGTTGCTGGCTATACCACCATCTAGGTTGACATAAATGCACTCTGCTGTTTGTACTATGAAGTCACCTAACAATGCATTTTTTAGGACCTATCTCCATTAAGCGATGCATGACTGCATTTACTCAAGATACATGAAAGCGCACACACTTACAAAGACATGCACACAAATGTTCATAGCTCCAAATCAGAAACAACCCAAATGTCTATCAACAGGCAAACAGATAAGCAAATTGTGGTTTATGAATACAATCGAATACTATTCAACAATAACAAGGAATGGCCTTCTGAAACATATCACACAGTGAATGAATTTCAAAACAATTATGCCAATTGAAAGAAGCCAATATCCCCCAAAGCATCTATACTGCATGGTTACATTTATATAAAACTCTTAAAATGCAGATGAATCTATAACAACAGATCAGTGTTCGCTTAGGGATGAGGAAACGGCAGCACAGTCACAAAGCGGCATGAGAAAATTCTCGGGGGTGATGGGTATGTGCTTTATTATCTCGACTGTGGTAGTGGTTTTACTGGTGTATCCATATGCCAAAACTTATGTGCAGTTTTTTGCTTGCCAATTTTACTGCAAACGTGGTTTTAAACATATCCTTTGGTAAGTTCAAGTTAAGTAAAGTCTTATTAGTGAACGAAACAAATCTTTAATGTTTCCTATTTATGAAATAAATGACAATCTCTGGTTGAGTATTAACAAAGGCCAAACTAAGTTCACAAAGTATCTGATATTTGAAATGATCACTTAATTCACAAGTAGATAATTTAATATGAAGACTTGGAGGTCAAAAATAATAATAAAATGGCAATGAAATGCCATCGAACAGTGAGAGCATTCTCACAACCTGACTATGAAATTGAGGATCACCCGATCTAGTGATCACAGGGGAAGAGTTAGCTCTGGAGCTATGTTCAGCTCAAAAGGTTTTCGCTTGCCCTGAAACAAGAAGGGGAATGTAAGGATCTTTCTTCACACCATCAGGGCCACATCCCAGCTCTCCTGATGAAACTCGTAAGCCCAAAGGCAGCTCCAAGAAACAGGCAACTTTTCTCATCATCATTGTTATAGTCCTGGAGACATCCGCCGTCAAAGCCAGGACGTGGTTTTTAGTCCCCCGCTAGTGTTTTCCTCTCCAGCCTGTGGCACACGCTGCCTCCGTGCAGACCTGAGATTCCTTGGCCATGAGGGGACAGCAGGGCCCACGCAATGCGCTGCAGAGAGATGGAGCCTTGTGGAATCTCACGTTACTGTACTGGTTCACGTGTGGAGCATAAAGCCACTCCTTCAGGCCCTGGCTGTGATTACGCTTCAGCCTGACCGCTGGGCCCTTCTGTAGGCCCCGACCTTGGCACACGGCAGTCCTTGCTAGCTCTGTCATTCCCTCTTAATTTCCACCCTTCCATCCAAGACCAAGTGAGTCCTCCAGGCCAAAGGAGTCCTCTCTCGTCGTAGCTCCAGATCCACCTCTGTTTGGCTTCACAATTCAACCATTCTCCTGGCAGCTTCCCAGATCCCAGACTGCCACCAGCAGCCCCCGTGCTCCCTGGTTCTCAGGTCTTGCTGACCCAGACTGATACCATCCTTCCCATCTTCTCTCTGCTGCTTTTCCCCTCTAGGCACAATTCCTTGGCATACTTGCCTCTTCTCTAAACACTCAAAAGTCTTCCATCTTGGCCAGATTGTTAGGATCATGTTTTGAAGAAAAATGCGACTCACTCCATTTCCTTATCTCCCTCTTTTCCATTACTTCCCCATCTTCCTGGGCCAGACTCAAGCAAATTGCAATTTGCCTTCCACTGGTGGCTTGGTTTCCCAGTCCTCTTCCCAGAGGTGTCTCTCACAACCATGGAGCACCTGTGCTAAGATCCCACTTTGATGGCCTCACTCTCATTAGCTTTTGTATGGAGGTTCATTTTCTTCACAGTCTTTGTGACAATGGAAACTACCTGCAAGGTGGTTTGCTTCTCTTCTGCTCCTGCCACTGAAGCATAAGTCCTGTGAAGTCAGGGACTGGGTCTGATTCGATCAGTGCACTCAATAAATACTTGCTGCATGAAATATGAGTGTGTAGGACTCGTGTAGGCTATAGACCCGACTTCCGAATTCAATCAGAAACTCCATCTTCCTGCATTAGAGCAGTTAAGCTTACTTAATCCTCACTGCTGGGCTTTTAGGGAAGGAATGGGGGAATGGGATAAACCAGGTATAGCAGGGACCCAGGAATACATTTCTGAAGGAGAAAATCTCTCTCTCTCTCTCTTTCTCTTTCTCTCTCTCTCTCTCTCTCTCTCACACACACACACACACACACACACACACACACACATTTTCTTTCTGTGATCTTTGTATAATGTCAGTGTAAAACCACTATAGCCAGTGATAACAAAAAACCATGACATAGATAGTATAGGAATAGTGAGAAGGCATCAAAGACATGTGGAAATTAGCTGGGCATGGAGGTGCACTCCTCACAGTCCCTGCTACCTGGGAGGCTGAGGTGGGAGGACTGCTTGAGCCCAAAAGTTCGAGGCTGTAGTGAATTATGATCGCATCACTGCAGTCTAGCCCTGGCAGAGGGAGACTCTATCTCTAAGATGAATGATAGATAGGTGATTGATAGATATATAGACGGATGGAGGATGGATAGATAGATAGATAGATAGATAGATAGATAGATAGATAGATAGATAGATAGAAAGAATATGTGGAAGAGAGAATCTCCAGTGTCTGTTAAGGACCCAGAGTCCCACGGCAGGGCAGAATCCAGGTCACCTAATGCCCATAGTCTCTGTATGAAGCTGCCATCAGGGGACCAGACTCTACTGTAAACTTGCTCCACCCATGAGACCAGTGTTTCTCCTCTTATGCACTCTGGATGTAATGCAATCAACTAATTAGGTCCACATTTTGCCTTACAGGGACTCTTATTGTTTGTAACAAGATTGCTATCAGGAAGTGAGGGCAGGCAAGGGGGAGACTGTGGGTGTGCGGTCCAAGGAGCACACAGCTTCTTTGTTTGAATGGTGGGAAATCAGGGTGCACTGGTTCCCTTTGGTTCCTTTTGAGAGTTGGGGACTAGGTGCCATTAACTCTGATCACATAAAAAGGCAATGTCTTTTATCCTGTTTTACATGCTATCTAGGATTTTCTCAGAGATGTTTGGGTTTTTTTTTTTTTTTAATCTACTTTGATCAGCCAGTTAAAATGTTTTTGAACTAGAGCCCCATTGGACAGTGGGGCTCTCAACCCCACGGACACAATATTTAAAAAAGTATTGTGTAGATAGAACACAGCCAATATGTATTTTGAATCCAGAAACGCACACAGATCACATATTTGCAGAAAAACAATGATTCAAAAACCAAACAAATACAAACTCGAGGCATATGTAGATACTAGTGAGGTCTGGACAAAAAATAATCAACACCAAAGCAGACAAGAATTCAAAGACACAAACATTCAGATCCATGTGGGACAGATGGTTCACTTGGAACAGGCAATTGGGATGAAGATGACACAGGTCCAGCGAGCCACACACAGGGCAACCGTCAAAAGCCATGCCCAGCTTGTAATCACTGGAAGAGATACAGCTACTGGAAATAGACAGGAAATGTATGGAAGCAGAGACTTTAATTCTGAGGGGGATTCTCTATACAAATAGTGAAGGCAGGTGCTTAAGAGGGTCCCAGGAAGTGAGAGTCCCACAAGGGGAAGCTTGAACCAGGAGGAGAAGCTTCTGTAAAGCACCACAGGCACCCAATCTCCCAGGTTCCCAAAATATGAGTGTGTTATTTATCCCAGCATTATTACTACACAAAACTTCTCAACAGCAGACAGAAAAATGATAGCAAGACTGCTCCAATATTCGTATGACTACTAAAGAAATGGTAAAGACAAAAACTGGAAGAAAGAAGAGCCTAGAATGGTTAATCAGAGAGGGTAGGCAGCAGGAAGAGATAGTCATTCCTAAGGAACTGTTGCAGCACAGACACATACACAAACTTGCTTTCCTATTGATGTGTGACAAATTGGTAGGGAAACAATGGATGATTCAATAAGTGGCACTGAAACACATTTTTTAAAAAGTTGGAACTCTGCCTCATGTCATTTGACAAAATAACTTCCAGGTAGGTAAAATGTTTAAGTATGAAAAAAAAAATGTAGCTGTAGACGTACTAGAAGAAACCATGGGAGAAAAGGTCTTCTTCAGCAGGAACACAAAACCCGGAAGATAAAAAAGATTAATAGATTTAACTCATAAAAATGAAATTTTTATACATGGTAAAAACACCATAAAGAAAGACCAATGACTGAGAAAAATAATCACTATGCCTATCACAATTTATAAAGAACGTCTACAATGGAATAAGAAAAAAACAACTCAATGATCCTGAAATAAAAATTCATAGAAAAAGAAGGCCCTGGATATATGAAAACATATTCAATCACATTCACAATAGGAGAAATGAAAATTAAAACTTTACCGACATACAGCTTTTCATGACCAGATGAGCAAAGACTGGCAAAGGTATGGAAAAACAAAGTCTCCCACACACTGCTGTTGAGAACCAAAATTGGTATAATCCTTATGAAGAGCAATTTGCAAAAATCAATCAAAATTTAAAATGTGCAGCCATTTTGATTTATTAAATTCATCTTTAGAAGTTTATCCTATAATCATACATGTGCAATATGACACATGTACAAGAATGACACTGATGCATCATTTGTTTTGATTTGTTTTGTTTTTTGAGCTGGAGTCTCACTTTGTTGCCCAGGCTAGTGCAGTGGCATAACAGCTCAATGAATCCTCGACCTCCTGGGTTCAAGCATTCCTCCTGCCTTGGCCTCCCAAAGTGCTGGGATTACAGGTGTGAGTCACTTGTGCCAAGTCAGCATCATTTGTAATATAAAAGATCAGGAGCCATCAACATGGGTCTGGGTCTATAAAGTAGCATTCTAGAGAGAAAAGTGTGATGCAGGCATTAAAAAGAGCATACCAAACACACATGCTGCTACAAACAAATTGCTAAGATGGATTTTTAGGTAAAAAGGCAAGATGCAGAATAATTTGTGTAATGTGTTACTATTTGTGTAATAACTTACTAAACATTGATATACTTACATAAATATAAAATGTCTCTGGGTATAGACATAAGAAATTGTCGGGAGTTACTGCCTCGAGGGACGGTGACAGAGAAGAGAGTTTTACTTTCGCCATACACCCTCCTACACCTTTAAAATTTTATTCTGGGCACATGTCCATATAACAACTAATACAATACAATTTTAAGTTGTACCCTCTTTTAAAAAATGATCCATCCATTTCTGGGAATATACATCTAAGAGAACTGAAATCAAGATCTCCAAGAGACATTGTCATTTCCATGTTCATTGCAGCATCATGTACGACAGCCACAATCTGGAAATAACCCAAATGACCATCAAGAGATGAATGAAATGTGATATATGCAGGAAATGCACATTGAAAAAGAAGGAAATTCTATGTGTGATAACATGGATAGACCTAGAAGACATTATGCTAAGCGAAATAAGCCAGTCACAGATCAAATACTGTATGAGCCATGTAAAATGGTCCAAGATATAGAGGTAGACAATACAATGATGATTAGGTGGATGGAGGAAAGAGAGATGTGGGGAATAACTGTTCAATGCCTATAAAATTATAGTTATACACAATGAGTAAGTTCCAGAGATCTGCTATATCACATGGTGCCTACGGTTAACAGTAAGGAATTGTATACATACAAATTTAAGAGGGTAGATCTCATGTTAAGTGTTCTTAACATATACACACACACACATACACACACACACACACACACACACACACACACACACACCGTATCATTTATCCAACCCTTATTATCCATTATTACTCCCTAGGGGGATGTCATTACTTTCATCTGGGTTTATAATCTCAAAGGAAGTAGGAAAAACTCTACTGGGACAACCGTATGGGAAAGACCATTTCCAAACCCCTCTGAGGGCTCTTGATGATCTGAAAAACGGGCACATGCTGTCATTTACAGCAAACAAAAACATATTAAAAGTGGAAAAGAGAATAGAACCAGCACTAAGGTTGTACACTGACCCTTCAGGATTTAGCTCAATGTGTTCACTAGGAAGTCTTCCCCAACTCCCTAAAAACTGGGTCTGAGGTTCCTCCAATGTTCTCCCACCAAGCACTCACAGCATAGGACTGGCTCTTTCTGGGTAGACTCCCTACCTAGTCCCAGCATGAGTACTGACTAGCCAAGGTATCTTCAGTGCCAGGCCCTGGACTCTTACACTCACTCTAACTTAAAAGTTAGCCCAAGCTCCCAGCTGCCACTTCTAAAAAGGTCCACAAGATGGAGACGTCACCTCAGGGATGAAAGGAGGATGCGATGGCCTTTCTCAAAGCCCCACCATGGCAGATTTGCTTGTGGCGTGGTTATTGTTTGCTTATTTATTTGCTTTATTTAAATACTTGGATATGAATGGTTCAAATATTCCTGTAGTTTTGTTTTCTTCCAAAAAGAAAATATTTAGAAATTTTCTGCTCAAAAAGTACATTTTCAAAAGTGAAGCCTCTTAAGTCTGCTTTCATTAAATAGTTGCATCTTATATTCCTGAGGGCCTTTGCAAATAGTTCTGGTTTTCTTGTTTTGTTTTGGCACAACTTAAGTTCCAGTGTTATGGAAATCAATGCTACACTCTGTTTCTAGAAGAGTTGTATTAACGAAGCTGTAATAGGAGATATGAAGATGGATTCGTTTAACTACCCTTGCCTTGCCTTAATTTTGTATATTGTTTCTTCAGCACTTCCCTTCTAGGTCAATGTATCATTCCAAGTTTTATTCACATCTAACATACTAAGATGCTTGGGAGTAACACTGGGAAACTCTAAGCTCATGATAGTGCCCTGTTGCAATTCCTGAGTGGGCCCAGGTGCCCAAAGGGGTGTTTCAGTTGGCCTGATATTCCTAGGACTTCAGAGAAGCAAGTCTTGTTTCAACATCAAGGGAATGGAGTTTTAGGGCTCCCCAGTACCATATGGGGATCTGACACGATATCTATTAGCCAAGGGTGTGCTCACAGAAGATGTGGTTCTCAATGCAAAAAAATGCAACTATTATTTATAACAATTGAAAAGCTTTCCTAAAAGAAAAAATTTTATCTGTTTAGTTTTAATTTTATATATATATAAAAAATTAAAACTAAACAGATAAAATATATATATATATATTCAACAACATACATATATATATATATTCAACAACATTTCTTACAAATTCTACTGAAGTATATATATCTCAGTAAAAATAATTACATATCTTAATAGAACAGAAAATGCTTATATATGTGAAATAAGGTTATGGGTCACATCCAAAGCATTTGGTTGTTAAATATAAAAAAAGAAAAGAAAATTGGCTGGGTTTGGTGACTCAGACTGTAAACCCAGCACTTTGGGAGGCTGAGGCGAGTGGAGTGCCTAAGCCCATGGGTTTGAGACCAGCCCAAGCAACTTAGCAAGACCTCATCTCTACAATAAATCGAAAAATTAGCCAGGTGCAGTGGCATGCGCCTGCAGTGCTAGCTACTTGGAAGGCTGAAGCGGAAGGATTGCTGGAGCCCACCAGTGGCCGAGGTGAGGTGGCTGTGAGCTTGCCACTGCACTCCAGCCTGGGCGATGGAGTGAGACTCCTACTCAACAAAAAGAAAAAGAAAAAAATTAAAGTGTATAAAAATATCTATTATCAGAAGTGCAACTGACATCGTATTCTTGGGCAATGGTATGAATATGACTGATTTGGAGCTGGGGAATCCTCTTCTTTCTTTCTTTCTTTTTTTTTCTACTCACAAAACCTAAGTTGTAATATAGCAGGCCCAGTGGCTTCCTGGTCTTAATAATGAAATTATACCTCTGATATTTCAAATAATTCATCACATGGTTTTTCGAAGCCACACAAGGTGATCATTGAAAAGACATGAAATGGAAGGGAAGCAATTTTATTTGGCGGGCACAGTAGATAGGAAAGGGAACCAAGTTCCCAAGGGAGCAGTGCCCTGGAAGAGAGAAAGGAGCTTGGAAGAACAGTCAGTCTTGATCCTGCTGTTTCCCAGTGTCCCGATCTCAGTGCCAGGCCCTCTGAGGGGATTTAGTCCCAGAGCTTCTTCAAACCTAGGGCAAATGAGCCCACAGCTCCCCAGGACCTCCAGAACAACTCCTTGGGTGTCACACGCGTGCTGCAGACCTTGCAAGGCCCAATTTGCTGTTCTTCCGGACCGCCTCAGTTCCTTGTTTCTAACATCCACATGCTTGCACAAGGCTGAGTTCCTTGTGCTCATCCTCCAGGTGGCAGTCACGTTCACCCAAACCTGTAGCACCTCTCAAACTCCATAGTCACTGCCCTTGTTGGGAATGGTCGTCTCTCCTGGACTCAGATGCAGCTTCCTGGTAGCCCTGCTCTTGCAGCCTCATCCCATTGGCCTTTCTATGCTGTTGACAAACTAGAGTTGGCCACCTCCTGCTTCCAAACTTGAATAGCTCCCATGGTCTCAGGATAAAGTCCAGCCTCCTCCCCAGGATGTTCAAGGTACTCTGGGATCCAGCGCCACCCTTCCTGGGTTAACTGACCTTACTTCCCCCATCGCAGGGTACTTCAGCCAGTCCAAGCAGGGCAAGAGACCCAGCAAGTCCTTCAGGAGTCTGGGTCCTGGGTCTTCCTGCCCAAACTTGGACCTAGGATTCCAGGGGTAGGAAAGTAGGCAGAGGCCAGGACTTCCCTTTCAGAATCTGTAAGGAACACCTCCAAAACTCAGAGCTTTAGTACTTTTGTGGACCACCTAAAATCCCCACCCTTGTAACTTCCACCAAGTAAGTGGTTATTTACCCAAAGCTTCCATCAGTGTTTACTATGGTTCTACTATGGCCAGGCCCTAGGAACTGCGGGGGGCACAACAATGAATGGAGCCCGTTTCTAGTCCCTGAGGAACTGGCAGCCTGGCAGGTGCAAAATGTTCAATGTCATATCAGTCAGGCTCCAATATTCCTCCTTTGGGACCCAAATCTTACATCCCATATGTCAAGGGTCACCTCTATGGTGATCTCTCCAGGACTACAGGTTACCTCGGCTGATCCCAAGAGGAGGTGCTTAGGGTACAGGACAGAGCTACAGTCAGGTAAGGGTGTTTTCAGAGTAATCGAATGGTTACTTGATTACCAAGACCTAACAGCCCGAGTGTGCCCTCCAGGGCCACATGGAGCTGTGACATTTGAGAGCTTGACATTATGAGATTTATATGCCATCTTAGAAATTAACAGTGACATGTGGCTAGGCAAACCCCTCCAAACATCCCTACTTCCAGGGGCTGTGAGATCTTGCCTGCCTCATAACCCAATCAAACCTACAGTCCTCAGCAGTACTCAGTGAAGCACACTTAGAACACACAGAATAGGGTGGAATGTACAATGCAGATCAGGTTTGTTTTAAATTTGGGATTTGAGGCAAATGATCTCTGTGAATGGCCCATGTCCAGATTCCTGATGGATGACATGGAAGTTACATGCCAACATCCCCTGCACTGCCCCCTCCCACCAGTTACACATGGTGGGCTTTACACATGACTCATGTGTGCACTTTTTCATTTGTTCATCAAAACTGCCCTCCAAGGTGAGGGTTGGCATCATTGGCATCTTACCCTCAGGGATTAAATAACTTCCAAGTGAGTGAGTTGGGATCCATCCAGCCAGTCTCCTCTAACTCAGCACTCTTGCCATGTAAGGGTAACTTTCTAATTGTTCTAAAATTATAGGTCTTACCTTTCCCTTGTAAACACATGCTTGTGCAATCATTTGCTTTTAGGAGTCATAATCAGTTAATTTCTGGTGGTCTAATACTCCTGCCAAGTTGAATTTCCTCCATGTATCCATATAATTCTTTTCTCTTCTGGTAGGTCCTAAATTAATTACACAGCACCTTCATGGGCCCTTGCCTTCTGATTTACATAGATTTAATCATTCAAAGGTGAAGATGGATGTGTGTATGACAAATTGCAGACCTTACGTAGCATCTAGAACAGCTTATGAGGGATGAACCAAAACATTCACACTTAAATATTTTAGAAGAGATTTTTAGACTGTTTATGTAAAGTATGTAGGGGGATGAGACAATAACAACAATAAAATGTTACCGCTAATAAAATATTTCCTTAGTAAACTGTGTGTAAAAAAGAATATTCTTGCTTTGGAACTATGCTCTATAAAGGAAAATACTTCACATTATACCTTGTACTTATATTTTTTCTTCAGTCACATTGCTTCCCCTCACCTGAGGACCCTGAAGCCACCAGCAAGCTCACAGGACTCACCTGGCTTCTTGTGGGGGTGAGAGAGATGATGTGGGGGTGGTGGGCACACTAGATCCAGATGAGGGTCTTGAGGAGTGATAAGAGTTGTTGCCAAAGTTGCTGTATCTAAAAAGGGCAGAGGTGTAAGTTGAGGGGAAAAGGAGAGAGAAATGAGTACAAATCAGCAAATAAGATTTAGAAAATTATCATATTATTATTATTATTTGCAAGAAAAACAGGTCTGAAATGCTGCCACTGTTAGTGACCATGCTAACTTAAAGAGATTTACTAACTGCTTTGTCTGATAATTTCTTGTGAGCAAAGATTCCTAAAATGCAGAATCATTAAGCAGCAAGATTTATGACAAAGGGTTTAAATAAAACCCTCACATTTTTTGTCTTTTAAAATGTACATTAAAATTATCTGCTAACATAAATTAAAAATCCAGATTGTCTTCATTTGACCATGAAGATTTTTCTTGCCTCTCATGGTAGCACAGTGAATGTTAATTCCATCATGGGTCTGTAAGAAATACCATATGATTGGCTGAAGAAACATTAAAATTTCCACTTTAGGTATTTCTGAATCAATTTCATTCATTAAATGTAATCCCATCACACACTCGGTGATCATGGGGAAACTGTCCCCAAGCCTTCTGGACTGGCCTGTAGCTTAGAGGTGTGTGTATCTATTCAGTGTGCTTTCACTGAACATTTCCCCTGAACCAAAATTATAGCCATGAAGTTTACATTAGATTTTATTATTTCCCAGACATCTCTGACAAGTTATACTTCAAGATTTGTAAAATTCTAGTTTGCTTTCTATTTTTCAGAACAGATGTCCTTCAGCAGTTTATAATTAGCCATTATCACTCAGAAAACTCTAAGAGGACAAATCATCATTTGAAGTCCTTGTGTGGGAACAGAAACTCATGATTAGTTACAAATAATGACATCAGAAAACTTTCCCTTTCAAGCCTACCCAGCTATGGAGCAGGGCCGGCCTTTTCCCCTAAACGGGTTAGGGACGCTGTATTAGGATGTGTGGGATCCCAAGGGTCACGATGATATATGTGCACAAAGACTTTCCCACACATGGAGAATCCAGGTCAAATTTCCATCAATAGAAGTGGACCTTCTGGAAACCAGTTTGACTTCAAAACATGTGTACTCTTTGACAGAGTAAATCCACTTTTGGGAAATAATCTGATGGCTATTTATATGCTGAAAATGTCATGCGTGAAGATATTCATTGGAGTATATTTAGATTATAGTGAATAACTAGAAACTACCCAACCAGGTAACAATGTAGAAATGGCTAAGAAGTATAATTTGGTATTCACCAATGGAATGTTATGCAACCATCAAAAACAATGACCAATTTTGTAAGTGACAACATGGAAAATGATAATATAAACTAAAAGAAAACATCAGGATATAATATTGTACACAGAGTTTGACCATAGCTGTGCAAAAATATTCTCAAATGTCAAAAACTAAGTGTAGAAAAAAAAGGTTTTAAAACGGACCATCTATTTTAAAAAGTGGAACAGAGATGAAATTTTGGTTTTCAATAATAAGTGACATTATTCTAATGGAAAATAAAATATATTACTCCCATCTAACCTGTGCTGCTAACTCTGATCCTCATGGCTGCTGCTGTCCTTATTTATTTGGTGTCACATGTCACACGTGTTCTCAGTCCCAGGCCCTCTGCCAGGCAGAGGGAGGCTTGGAGCATACCACTGACCCCATCGCCTTTCTTTGTGAACATACCGTCTTTGTGGGACTTGACCTCTGGGCATTCATTTTCTGTTCTCTTAAAAAACCCCACACTCTACATGTTTGCCAGGTAAACTGCTTCTCCAAGCAGGTATTGGTTTGGTTTTTCAAGGGGCTCCCAAACCACAGGCCATGTAGAAGACAAAAAGGTAAAGAATGAAAGGAACCTATAAAGAAAGGAAGACATAAGGGAGGCGTGGAAGCGAATGAGGGAAGAGTGGGGAAACCAGGCAGCAAGCACTGCCATCAGGGAGGGGAAGGAAACTGCTCCCGGCCCATGCCGTCTAGTGTCCTTGGAGACCAGGCCCCGATGCCGCCAGCTCTGCACAAGCTCCAGGCCTCTGTCACCAGCTGCCTGGCCACTCAGCTTGTCATCCTACACCAGCAGCTAAAACAATCCCCTTCTGACCACAAGTGGACATCCTGCAGAACCTTTTAACAGGATCACTTGGCTAAAACTGTGTTTAAATGATGCTATGGAAATAAAACAAGCATAATGTGTTTTTCCCTCCTTTGGTTTTTCTAATGGCTAAGCAATTAATTCAGATGCTTCACAGTCTGTCTAATTTTGCTTCTCAATTTCAGCCAAACTGACTGACTCATACAGTTCACTGTTCAGCACTCTTTTGGAGGGGAGGGAAAGGTTCTTTTTAATGACAAACTGGTTGGACTCTATGATAACCCATTTAGTTGCAGTCAATCACTGAGTCGTCAAAGCACAGACCCCTGAAAACCACAGCAAGTGAACATCAAAAAATTCAATAGGAACAAACAATATTTAGAAAGTATTCACACCCTTATCAGACAAATGATTTGAAAAGTTTGTAAACTTTGCTGACTCAGCCAATCTAAGTCAATGCTAATTCACAAGCAGGGGCTGCTTTTCACAATTTATGAGTATATTCAACTGGACAATTTATGAGTATATCCCTCAGGACTATCAGTAGTAGTGAGAGTTACAGACTAGGTTGGAGGAATCTGGGGCCCAGGAAAGCCCCATCTGAGGTCAAGACCATCACCAGAAAGGACAGGGTAACCACCATGGGCTAATACACTCTGCTGGGACAAATGCAGCTGCCAAAATATTTTTATTCTAGTCAAACGCACCACTCCTAACTTGCACATAGATATTGTTTTTGGAGGGTGTAAGAGTCATACTGGAGTCAGTCCACAAAATTGTGTGAAAGATCACAACAATCCCAGAATTTTGGACCTGGATGAGACCTGCAGAGAACTTGTAGTTCTGAGGTATTTAAAACTCAGTGCAGACTCCTGGAGGTATGCAAAGCCATTCTGAAACAAGAAGAAATGAATTTTCAGATCCTCAAGTTCCATGTCTCCTCTTTTTCTTTTCTTTTGAGACAGGGTCTCACTCTGTTGCCCAGGCTAGAGTGCAGTAGTATGATCACAGCTCACCTCAGCCTCGACCTCCTGGGCTCAGGAGATCTTTCTGCCTAAGCCTTCTGAGTGAGAGCAGGCTACAAGTGTGCATCACCATGCCTAGTCAGTTTTTCTGTTTTTTGTAGAGACACGGTCTTGCTATGTTGCCCAGGTTGGTCTCGAACGCCTAAGTTTAAGCAATCCTCCTGCCTTGGCCTCCCAAAGTGCTAGGATTACAGGCATGAGTCATCATACCCAAGCTCATATCTGCTCTTTCTTAAAATGGATCTGTCTATGCCATTTCTCAGGTCTCCTGGTCTCCTTCCCTGCTTCTCCTTCCACAGTCACCTTCTATTTTTAGAAAAAAAAAAAGATACCTCAAGTGGGCTGAATCAGAGTAGGGCCCTGTCTTGTGCTGGAAAACCTCCTGGTGTCAAGAAATCTGGAATAATCTGAGGAAACATCACTTTTGAGGAAATTTCTTAAGAAATACAGAGGAGAGAGAAGGCAGTGCTTCGTTTATCCAGGGACACACCAGACACAAGGCCTTCTGCCTTCTCTCTATCTACCTGTCCCCCATCCTGAGAATCAGCCCTAGGAGTGGGAAAATTCTCAGGGATGCATGAGCTTACTGATTTGGACCAAAATCTGGAGCCAGACTTCTTCTGACACAAATTAGGTTTCATTTGACTGAGGACCGGCTTTGCCAATTAGGCATATGTTGGGGTTTTCCATAATTGAATCAGTTAAATCTAAAGCCCCAAGGATATGGCAAAAATAAATATAAAGCATATATGTAACAGACAAATTATATCCTTTACAACTATTTAAACTTATCATAAAAACAAAATGGTAGATGGGCTACTTAAAAACTTGAGAGAAGCTTCAAAATTCTTTCAGGTTATATTTAAGCAAAAATGATTACTGACCAGACATCTAGATGAATTTTCATGGTGTGAAAGAGCTCTCCCCAGGTCCAGGTCCTATAATCCTTTATTTAAAACAAGCTACGTTTTCACACCAGGTACCCAGGCTGAGGTCCCCAAAGCACAGGCTCTGGCAGAAGCATCTTGGTGACAAGAAACTTGCCTGACAACCCCTGGCAGGATATGGTGACCCCAGTAAGGAGAGAGAGTGACAGACTGCCCAAGAGACTGGCAGCAGCACCACATGTAGGTTAGGACCCGACTCTGAAGCAGGTTGCCTGAGGTTGGAACCCCTCCCCACTCACAGTTGAGTGATTCTGGCCAAGTTCCTGAGCCTTTCTGTTCCTTGGTTTCCTCACTGTAAAAAATGGCTAATACAGTAAGTTCCCTACATACAATCAAGTTCTGTTCCAAGTGCACATTCATAAGACCAATTTGTTTGTAAGTCCAAAAAATTAGCCTAGGTATCCAACTACATAATCAGCTAGAGAGCACCAGCTACATCACCACTGCTTTTACACTTGCATCTGGACATCCTGGGCTTAAAATAAAGATATGGGCCAGGCTTGGTGGCTCAGCCTATAATCCCAGCACTTTGGGAGGCCAAGACGAGTGGATTGCCTGAGCCTGCAGGTTTGAGAACTGCCCGGGCAACTTGGCGAGACCTCTTCTCTACAATAAATAAAAAACTAGCCGGGCATGGTAGCGCGCACCTGTAGTTCCAGCTACTTGGAAGGCTGAGGCGGAAGGATCGCCAAAGCCCAGCAGGTCGAGGCTGCAAGTGGCCAGGAGAATGCCACTGCACTCCAGTCTAGGTGACAGAGTGAGACTCCACTCAAAAACAAAAAAACAAAAAAAGAAATAAAGATATGATGCACTGTACTTTATACAGCAGCGATTCCCCAACCTTTTTGGCATCAGGGAATCGGTTTTGTAGAAGACAATTTTTCCATGGACCAGGGGCAGAGGGTGGTTTCAGGATGATTCAAGAGCATAACACATTATGTACTCTATTTCTCTTATTACATTGCAATATATAATGAAAAAATCATGCAACTCACCATGAAAAAAGAGGTGGGGACAGAAGTGGCAAATAAAATAATAGGTGGGCCATGTGCAGACTAAAATAAGTGTTGGACTCTGACTTAAAGACTGTCACCACATGCAGCTATACAATTGAAGTATATCAACTCACCCGCCACTCACAAATAGGGTTTTGATATGAGTCTGCGAGCAGTTGATTTATTGTGGTCCCTGTGTAGCCAAACTTCACTGTTAATGTTAATCTGTATTTGCAGCCACTCTTCAGAACTAGCATCACTGCCTCAGCCCTACCTCAGATCATCAGACATTAGATTCTGATAAGGAGCGTGCAACCTAGATCCCTCACATGCACAGTTCACAGTAGGGTTTGCACTCCTATGAGAATCTAATGTCCCTGTTGATCTGAGAGGAGGTAGAGCTCAGGCAATAATGCAAGTGATGGGGAGCAACTGTAAATACAGATAAGGCTTTACTGGTTCACCTGTCGTTCCTGCTATGTGGCCCAGTTCCTAGCATATATATAGCAGGGGTCCCTAACCCCCAGGCCACAAACCTGGAGGTTGGGGACTCCTGCTATATAGTACTATACAGTAAAGTACACAAAAGTACAACCACTTGGAAAGGACGCCTGCATGTGACAATGTATGCCAGACACATAAACTAACTTACGTGACTGGACATGCAAATGCACATTCACATCTTTGAAAGTTTGCAACTTGAAGTTTTATATGTAGGGAACTTGCTGTAATAGAACCTACCTTTTCATGGTTAAGTGATACTTTAAAACACTGATTTCATGAAAAACACAGGACCTGGCTCATAATAAATGCTCAATAACTGTTAGCCATCGTTATTATTACTCTGAAATGAGGATGGCCATCAGAATGATCAGCTATCGATATATAAACTATACAACTATACAAACCCTCTGCTCCCCATTCCCCATTCTGTCTGAGAGCTCCTAATCCAGGCAATAGTGAAGGGCAGTCATATAGGCAGGCATCTGTTCAACACTCCCTAGAGAGTTCTGATATGCACATCTTCCTCTTCCCCGTCTCCAATTTTTATAAAAGTCATTTAACTGCTCATAGTTAAATAATGTAACTATATTAATGTCCACAAAGAGGCTTAAACTTTAACTGTGTGTCATCTTACAGGAAGCTACAAGCAATCTTTGAAAAGAAAAATGCATACATTAGAACACAAAACAGAAAGCTATAGGAAAGGGAAAGAAAATAAAGAAAGAACACCCACCTATTAGAAGAGAAAGACCGGAAGTTGTAAGGCTCAGAGGCAGAATATGTGCTCAAAGGAACAGAATTGGAGGAACTGTCAAAGGAAGGAAAACCCCACTCAACAGTCAGGTGACCAAGCACTTGGCTGTATCCTGCAGGTCAAAAGGACTTCCTGCCACGTGGACGGGTGCAAAGTGTATACATGTTGACAGATCACACATACATATACACACGAGTCAGGGTGTCACACTGTCACTCAGAATGAAGTGCAATGGCACAATCATGGCTCCTAGGCTTGGGTGATCCTTCCACCTCAGCCTTGTAGATGGGACTACAGGCACATACCACCATGCCTGGCTAATTATTTTTTGTAGAGATGAGAGGTCTTGCTATGTTGCCCAGGCTGGTCTTAAACCTCTGGGGTCAAACAATCCTCTCACTTCCCAAAGTACTGAGATTATAGGTGTAAGCCACTGTGCCCAGTTGCACATCTTTTTTTAAACTTTATGTTAAAAACCCATTATTAGTGATTGTTATTTTAACACAAGATCTTGATTCAAACAGATGGCATTTTTCTTATGCATCTTATCTAAATACGGGTCATTATTTAGTCAGGGGTCAGCAAGTTAGTTTATGCCATAACATCTCTCTGCTCGGACTGAAATCCACACAAACAGCAGCAAACAAGCCCAAGGATGCAGTTAACACACTGTGCTCTCTTCCTGGGGTTAGCCTCCAGCAAGCCCCCATAAGGGCAAATCTACCTGTTCTCCTTCTGGGCCTCTGCTTCCTTTTCCTTGGTGGATAAGGGTGAGTCTTCGAAGTCATAGGAGAAGAGATGGAAGGGGCTGTGGGGCACGTAGGGTAGCTTCTCTATGGTTGGTGATGCCTTCAGGGAGCCTGCTGTGATGGAGGAGGGCGGGGTGGCCAAGGCGGGGGTGGGTGGTGGCAGGAGGGCAGGCCGGGGAGCCCCAGGCCCAGAGGACCCGCCACACAGGGGGTTCCCCCTTGCAGTGCTGGCTGGAAGTGGCTTTCCCTGTGAAGTAGCACTCGAGACAGCTGGGAGAGTGGAACTCCTGGGAGCAGCGTCCTTCCCAGGAGGGCTCTGTTCTGGGGCAGGGCTGGCCTCACTGCTGGCCCAGCAAGAAAGAGAGGGAGGGAGGGAGGGAAAGAAAAGAGATTTGGGAGAGAGGGAACAAAGGTTAGGAATGAGAGAAAGACACACAAAAGACTCACTTCTGTATTGTGATGGCCGCTTACTGCAGAGTCCAGCTGTGTTTCTTGAACTGCAGCAGAAAAGCTTTGGTTTGCACAAGCGATGCTGGCACTCTGGGCTTGCCCATCTGGGAGACAAGACTTACAGAGGGCATGGAAGCCTGTCCTGGACCAAATCTGGCCTCGGGCATGCAGAAGCCTTCCAGAAAGGGTTTAATGGAGCCCAGAAGGCTCTTCTGCATCTGCCACCCAAGCCCCAAGTTCCTCCATGCAGGTTGTGTTGGCACCTGAATTTCTACAATTTGAATGTCTTTTTCTTAGTCAAAGAGAGGATCTGTCCTCCAGTTAAAAAGGCCAGCCTTGCAGCAGAAGTGTGCCAGAAAGCCATATGCTTTACTAACTGTTTTCAGGGCCTTTCATGAAAGCAGGTATGGATAAGAGAAAGGCAGGAGAAATGCCAACAAGGAATGCAACAAGCCAAAGAGGAGGGGCCAGGACACTGGAGACAAATGCTGCCCTTTTCATGCTTCCCCTAGGGTCTCCCAATGCGCCTCTGACATCGAGACTCCTCCAGACAGGGCTGACTCTGCTACAGTTACAATTATAAAAAGTGTGCCCTCATCACCCCCCCACCACCTCCAGACACAGAGTAACTATGGGTGGTGATGGATGTGCTAATTAATTTGATTGTGGTAATCATTACATAATGTACACATATATCAAGTCATCACATTATAAACCTTGAACACATCCAATTTTTATTTGTCAATTACATAATTTAAAAATTCCTTTAAAGAACTGTCTATCTTCAGGGAGCTAGATTTAGACACTTGAATTTTTTTTTTTTTTAATCAGAGTCTCATTCTGTCAGCCAGGCTGGAGTGGAGTGGCACCATCATAGCTCATCATAGCCCTGACCTTTTGGGCTCAGGTGATACTTCCACCTCCTCAGCCTCCCAAGTAGAGCTCTCCACCAAGCCCAGCTAATTTTTCAATTTTTTATTTTTGTAGCGATGAGGTCTTGCTATGTGATCCAGGCTGGTCTCAAACTCCTGGGCTCAAGCAATCCTCCTGCCAAGACCTCCCATAGCACTGGGATTATAGGTATGAGCCACTGTGTCTGGCTGACACTTGGATATCTTAACACATACCTTCGTAACCTGAGAATCTGTTAAACTCTGCATTTTTCAAAACCACAGACCCTCTCCCAGATAATTTGACTCCTGGCCATGCCCACTTGAGCATGGGATGTGAGCTGTCTCCTTTCCAACCTCAAACTCAAAGTTCCACCTGTAAGGACAAGGTGGGTTTCTCTGGGTTGATGGGACGATGGCATGAAACCATGCGCAGAGGGGATCAGCATTGTGTCCCCATGGGGAGCACACACTAAGCAGAAGCCAGCAGGGGATAGGGGAGACACTATGCCAACAGAAAGAAGGGGAATCTTCCTGCCACTTTAAGTCTCAGATGTTTATGCCAGAGAACAAACAGCATCCCGATCCAGGATAATGAATACCTGGGTACTATCAGGCTCAAGCTCTGGTGGCTAATATGCATACCTTTATTTCCTAAAACTGAAAAGCCTAACTAGTCTCTAATGGAGGGTACCCTCCAGCATCAGTCTATGGAGTGTAAGAAAAACAATCATCTATCTGTGAAAATAACACTCCTAGGTAGAGACGGCCCACCAGCAGTAGGGATGCCTTTGAAGGCAACCCTTCCCAGCCAGATTCTTCCATTTGGTCTGCAGGTGCAGACCAAGCGAATACCTGAGGCCTCAAGGTTTTGCATGGGTGGGACAAAATGTGCACATTTAAGCAGATGTGGAGCTATCCTCATGTGTTATTGAGGGTCTACAAAATTTTCTGTGGCTTTTTTGAGATGGAGTCTCACTCTGTCTCCTAGGCTGGAGTGCAGTGGCATGATCACAGCTCACTACAGCCTCGGTCAGACAATCCTTCCACCTCAGCCTCCCAAATAGCTGGGACTACAGGCACACACCACCACATCTGGCTAATTTTTTTTTTTTTAAGAGATGATGTCTTGTTATGTTGCCCAGGCTGGTCCCAAACTCTTGGGCTCAAGTGATCCTTCTGCCTCCGTCTCCCAAAGTCCTGGGATTATAGGCATGGGACACCATGCCCAGCCTTAGTTTTGAATATTGAAAAGTAAAATTATCTATGAGCAACTTTTATTTTTCTCTATAGACATCATCTGGCAAAAATCTATATAGAATTTTAAAATATCTGCAAGTTGCTTGTGTCCATCAACACTACCTAAAGACAGACTGCAATTTGCAGAGGCAAACAGAGGCCAGCAAATTCCCCAAAGGGCTGAAGAGTTGTGTTAGTTGTTCTGGGTGTAAAAATAAATACTGGGAAGATGCGCTGTGCTGTATGGGGTGATAAATGGTCCTGTCCATTTGGATAAAAAACAAACTTGAATCATGAATCCAGTAGTTACCCACACATTTTGGCTAATTTTGTAATGGTAAAAATCAAGAAGATAGAAACACATGGAATTCTTCCTACTCAATGCTGAAAGGGCTAAAATCTTCCTGGCAGAGTTAAGCCTTTTTGGTCACTGTCAATCTGACTGAGCTAAAGCACTCAGTGAGGGAGGGAACCGTGGGGAGGAAACCAGTGATTTTTCCATAAAGTGTGGTTAGGAAGGCGGGATTGAGTAAAAAGTGCAATTCTCTAATGAAGACGTGCTCAGTTATTTCAATAAAACTAGCCATTCTGTAGCTCTGTGCACAGGATAAGTAAAGGTTTGCCAGTGAGAGCTGGTGAGGAAGGGAGGAGACTTCTAGAAGGTGATGACTATCCACTGGGAAGAAGCCTCCTGCTTTTTTAGTGTGAGCTTGGGAGGCTCCAGCCCTTGGTACCTGTCCTTGCCCTGACAGGGGGCATCGTCCTCTGTCTCTTCCTCTGAATTGGGCTCCGTGACTGGTTGCTCCTCTTCCTCCTCCTCCTCCTCCTCCTCCTCCTCATCCCTGAGACGAGGCCAGGAAAAGAGAAATGCACACAGAGACAAGGTGGAAAAGTGAGATGGCATTATAGACAAATAGGAATATGAAGCAAAAAAGAAAAGCAAAAAGCCCAGCTGACTGAAATGAAGAGCACACACAATCTTTTAGGAGACAGGAGACAGTTCTGAGATGCAGACTGGAAATGCAGGGTAGAAATGGAACAGCCCAGAAGAGACCACATTTCTCTGTCAAGCTGGCTGAATGCCACTATACCGAACCCTCCACATGTAGTTCAGAGAAGTTTCTAACCTTGCGTGGACCTCCCCTGTGGCTTTTCTCCTTCACACAGAACCATCCAATAGATGATCTTGGTGACAACCAGCTCCTGCAGTGACACTGAATCCTCACATCCCCACCGTGGGGTCAGGCCGATCTGGCACTGACTAACCTATGGGGCAGATGTCCGGTTTTGGTATGCCACTCTCTCATTCTCAAGTGTGTTTCAGAGGGGCAGATCTATGGCGCCAAGACACATCATACCTGGGATCTTTCCAGGCACCTTCAGGGGTGACTTTCTGTAAGGACACCCTGAGTCTGAGGCTACCTGTCAGTGAAGCCCACTCAAGAAAAGCAGAGCTGAAGCAGGGAGAAAGAGAGAGGAAAGTGGTCCCCATGACAATTTCACCACCTGGGTCCAGCAGGTCCAAAGCTCTATCCCAACCTTTTGCTCATGGAAAATAAAAAGCTCTCGTTTTTTTGCTCAGGTTAGTTTAATTTTGGTTTTGCCCTTGCAGCTAAGTGAGTATAGACCTAAGTCCCCACTTGGGACTGCATCATCATATGGAACTAGCCCACCTTGGAAATCTTATATCCAATCTTCCTACCCTCACCACAAGCCCCATTCGTCCAACCCTCTCATTCCTTCCCCCCCACCATAATTCTTCTTCAACCTCACAAACTGAGTCCATCCTCTACTTTTTCAATGTCCCCCAAACCTTTTTGCCTTCAGTCCTTACAGATCCACCACTTCTCATTTCAGGCATCACTTGCCAGGATCTTTAACTCTTTTGCCCCCTCTCCTTGAGGGGTGTGTATGTGTGTTTTGCTTTTTACTAAAGTATAACACACATACTGAAAAGCCCACAAATCTCTAAATATTCACAAAATTATTTAACCAGCACCCTTACCTCACACCAAAAAGTATAAGCTAGCCTTGCCTGGCTGTCTCCTCTGTCTAAAGAGAATCATCATTTAGCTTCTTCTGAACATGACTCTTTCAGAATTCATCTACACTGTTAAGTGTATGTGAAGATCATTCATTCTCATTGCTGTATAGTATTCCTTTTGTGGACATACCACAATTTAGTATCCATTCTACTATTGATGATATGGGGGGTACTTTTCAGTTTTAGGTTGTTTTGGATAGTGCTGTTATGAATACTGTCGCGTGCGTCTTCTGGAGAACATATGTACATATCACTGTTTACTACATATTAGGCATGGAATTTCCTGGTCAGAGATATGCTTGAGTTCATCTTGATTAAAAACTGCCCTTTTAAAGAAAGCAATTGGATGAATTTACATTCCCATAAGTAGCAAATGAATGAACATTCTGGTTGGCCCACATTCTTGCCAAGATTCTTATTTTTTGTCTATTTCATTTTAGCCATCGGTCTGTATGTAGTGATGTCTCACTGTGGTTTTAGTTTGCTTTCCCTGGTGACTAACAAAGGCAGGCACGTTGTCATACTTGTAACATCCATTTGGATGCCCTCTTCTATGAAGTGTCCAAATATTTTGCCCATTAAAACCAAAATACAGATTATCTTCTCCTAGATTTAGAGTTGTAAAATATGTAATTTGGATACAAGTTCTCTGCAATTTATATGTGCTGCAGACATCTGTTCCCTCTCTGCATATTGTCTTTGCATTCACTTTGTGTCATCTTTTAATAAATAGGAGTTCTTAATTTTAATGAAGTCCTACTTAGCTTTGTTTGATGGGTAGTGCCTTTCATGTGCTACCACAAAAGGCAGGGCAGGACCAAGGGTAGCAGCACAATGACTCACCTAGAAGGCCCCCTTCCAGGATGCTCTATGGCCAAAGAACTCGCCTTGTCTTATAACATGAAGGGATGGAGAAGAAAGCAGTCTCTTGCAGGGCACAGGACTTTCTATGCTTGATTTTATTTAGTTTTAGCCTATGATAAAAATCCATCAAACAGAATGATTTTTATGCTAATAATATTTTTAATTGAATAATTAAATCAGGCAAGTTTGCCTTTTGCCAAGCTGGATTTTCTTGTAAAGTATAACTTAATTTTGTTGATTTACTACTTGTGCTAAGGAATACTGGGTGCTTGGTCTTTGGCTTTTAAATACTTCCACAGTTATTTTGCTTGTTTTGATGGATAAGAAGTTACTTCAGGGCACAGTCCTGTTCTGAGTCCATTGGGCTTTTTCTTTTCTCCATAAACTATCCCAGATTTGAGTTCCTTTTCATATTGGAAAAGCAATCCAGAGGCCTACGGTCTGACCAGTTTTGTAGGACACAGTCTCCCTCAAAGACAACTGAACTGTCACAAGTTTGAGTCTGATTAATGTCACGTTTCTCAAGCTTTAAAACACAAAAGGGAAAATGAATGTTGCTGAGATGTTTCAAAATCCAATACAAACACTAGGAACAACATTAAAGAATGTTCCAGAACCAAAGCCATCAGGATGAGGAGAAGTTTAACAATAAACTGGGAGAAGGTATTTGTAATACATTAATAGATAGAAACTCAAATATTAATAGACACAAACTCAAATCAAGAACATATAAAAACATATTTCTAAAACAATCAATGAAAACAACTATAAAAGTGGACAAAATACATAAACTTGTATGAAGAGATATTTTAGCATCACTATAAGTCAGGGAACTATAAGTTAAGGCCACAGTGAAATATCATTTTATATCTACTTGGCAAAATCAAGAAGTCTAATAATATCAAGTGCTGAGTAGAATGTAGGTCAACTAACTTTTATAAATTGCTGATAGAAGTATGCATACGTATAACCACTTTGGCAAAATAATTGGCACTATCTTATAAAGTTAAACATTCATATCATGACCTAAAAGTGGCATTGCTATACTCTAGGATGGTGGTTCTGAACCAGGGTGACTCTGCCCCCCACCTCCAGGGGACGTTTGTCAATGTCTGCTGATCTATCATTCTTCCACCCAACACCAAGAGTATCTCAGCCTCAGAGTCCTTGTGGAAGCCATCTTCCTTTTTAGGGTCACTCCTCCAGTTCCGTGTCTCCGAAAGACCCAGTCCGTGGCCCCAGCAACCTTGCGTGGTCCAGTTCCTCAGCACTGTGGGCCTAGCACAGTACCCACCACTTGTTAAGGATGATCAAATGACATTTTAAGTGTCACAACTAGGGTAGTGGGCAGGGAGTGTTAATGGCATCTAGTGGACTGAGGCTAAGGATGTTTCTCACCATCCCATAATGCACAGAACAGTCCCCACAACAAAGAATTATTCAACCAAAATGTCAACAATCCTGAGGTTGAGAAACCTTCTTTGGAGTTACTGAGGTACCAGTGTACCAGGATATGAGCCCAAGAATGTTCTCAGCAGCACTGTCATTGCCAAAAGCTGAAAATGACCCAAATGCTTACCAACAGGGCAAAAAATAGAGAGCTGTGGTAAATTCCAGGTAGTGAACAAGGAAGAGAACTACAGCTTCACGTGACAATATAGACAGCCATCAGATGCATAATGAGGAGGAAAGAAAACAAGCCCAAGAAGGAATGTACAGTTGGATATATTTTTAGACAGCTCAAAGAAGCAAAGCTATATAATCTACTGTTTAGTTATACATATATGTGTGATCATTCTAAAAAATAAAATAAAGGCTGGGCACGGTGGCTCACGCCTATAATCCCAGCACTTTGAGAGGCCGAGGCGAGAGGATTGACTGAGCCCATGGTTTCAAGACCAGCCTTGGCAGCTTGGCAGGACCTCATCTCTACAATAAATCAAAAAATTAGCTGGACATGGTGATGTGTACCTGTAGTTCCAGCTACTTGGAAGGCTGAGGCAGAAGAATCACCTGAGCCAGGCAGGTAGAGGCTGTAGTGGCCGTGAGCATGCCACTGCACTCCAGCCTGGGCAACAGAGTGAGACTCCAACTCAAAACAAAAACCAAAAACAATACAAACAAAAAAGAAAATAACATATCAAAGAAAATGATAAACAATTTAAAATGTGTGTTACCCAAGCCTAGGGATGGGTGAGTGGAAGGCACATGGATGTAAGTTAGGAGTGATGCACTAGTGTTTGAGGTGGGCCATAGTCTCACTGATATTCTTTATATTAATAAATATTAGGTTCAGCGTGGTGGCTTACACCTGTGATCCCAGTGCTTTGGGAGGTCAAGGTGGGAAGACTGAGTTCAGGAATTTGAGACCAACTTAGGAGACATAGCAAGACCCTGTCTCTACAAAAATCAAAAAATAAGCCAGGTATGCTGTCACCCAGGCTGGAATGCAGTGGCATGATCATGGCTCACCACAGCCTCAACCTTCTAGGCTTAGGCAATCCTTCTGCCCCAGACTTCCGAATAGCTGGGATTAAAGGCAGGCACCACCATGCCCGTCTAACTTTTTCAATTTTAATTTTTTGTAGAGATGAGGTTTTGCTATGTTGCCCAGGTGGTCTTGAATTCCTGGGCTCAAACAATCCTCCTACCTCAGCTTCCCAAAGTGCTGGGATGGCAGGCGTGAGCCACTGCACTCAGCTTCAACAAATATCTTGAGCTCTTATTATGTGCAAGATACTGGGGTACAGTGGCAAAATAAGGTTCCCACCTTGGAGTTACAGACCGATGAGGGAGAAGACATTAAACAACTAACTGTACCAGGAAATATTAAACCCAGGGGACCTCAGGGGCCTGGAAAGTGATGTTAAGGCAAAACTCAGAAGACAGAGGAGGAATTGACTAGGGAACAAAGATGGGAGTTTGCATATGACATTCCCCTGCTCAACACATCTGCTGACCTGGAATCAGGTCTTATTGGTCTTCTAATCTCAAATCCCTCATCATCTCTCCCACTTTATCTCCCACTCTCCCTTCATGAGCCTCTCGCTGCAGTTGTCATCAACCTGATCTATCACTCTTCTACCTAACACCAAGGGCAATCTGTCTTGGAGTCCATACAGAAACTGTCTTCCTGATTAGGGTCACTCATTCTGCTCTGTGTCTCCCGGAGACCCAGCCTATGGCCCTGGCTCTCAGGGACACCTGGTAAGTACTTGCTGTGTGGTGCAGTCCCTTGGCACTGTGGGTCTAGCATGGTACTCAGCACTTGCTACGGATGATCAAAGAACAAGATTGACAGAGGGGACCTCAGAGATCTTCCCATGGTGCAGATAAGAGAGATGAGGTCCAGCGAGGGCAAGGTCAAATGACTTGCCAGTAGGAACACTGGTCTCCTAACATCCAGGTGAGCAACTTTTTTTTCCCCCTGAATCGTAGTCTCACTCTGTTGCCCAGGCTGGAGTACAGTGGCATGATATGGTTCATCAAAGTCTTGACCTCCTGAGCTCATGAGATTGTCCTGCCTCAGCCTCCCAAGTAGCTAGGACTATAGGCACATGCCTACCACGCCTGGCTAATTTTTTTATTTTTCTATTTTTTTGTAGAGTTGAGGTCTTGCTATGTAGTCCAAGTTGGTCTTGAACTCCTGGGCTCAAGTAATCCTCCCACCTCAGCCTCCCAAAGTGCTGGGATTACAGGTGTAAGCCACCATACCCAGCCCAGATTCCTTTATGCCATGCTGGACTACCCCATGGACCTGATGCAGAATCGGAACTGTTTTCATTGCCACTGCACTGTTACTTCTAAGCAACTGTCTCCCAAACTGTGCTTATCAATTCTCTTGTCATACAGCACAGATGAACTAAAGTCATCTGCATAAAATAATGTTATGTATTAGACAAGGCTGCTTAAGGTTCCCAGAAGACCTCCCCAGGGTCCTAGTCACCCCAGACTTACCAAGTTGTCCTGAAGGATTGAAGGGATCAGTGTCTTGACACAGGTATGACCCATTTGTGGCAACTAGTTTTTAAAAAGCCCTGTCTTAAGGCTTAGATAAAATACAGACATTTAAAATGTCCCATTTAGCCGGGCTTGGTGGCTCAGCCTGTAATCCCACACTTTGGGAGGCTGAGGTGAGCGGATTGCCTGAGCTCGTGGGTTCGAGACCCGCCTGGGCAACTTGGCGAGACCTCATCTCTACAATAAATCAAAAATTAGCCAGGCGTGGTAGCACGCGCCTGTAGTTCCAGCTCCTTGGAAGGCTGAGGCGGAAGGATCTCCCGAGCCCAGCAGG
>CAUYQG010203035.1:0-27191 GCA_963574415.1 Tarsius wallacei | reverse complement strand
CCGCTCCTGGAACTGATTCAGTTCTGGTTGCACTTCATGAATTTTTTTTTTTTTAATTGAAATAACAATTTGTGTCTTTTTGTTGTTTGTTGTCTACTGAAGGTTAGTAAGTCAGTTTTCCATGTTATAACACTCGATTTTTTTTTGAGTTGGAGTTTCACCCTGTCACCCGGGCTGGAGCACAGTGGCACGCTCACAGCCACCCCAGTGTCAACCTGCCAGGCTCTGGCGACCCTTCTGCCTCAGTCTTCCAAGTAGCCAGAACTACAGGGGCGCACTGTCACGCCTGGCTTATTTTTTGATTTATTGTAGAGACAAATTGTCCAGACTGGTCTCAAACCCCTGAACTTAAGCAGTCCTCTTGGCCTCCCAAAGTGCTGGATGACAGGCTTGAGCCACCGTGCCCCGCCAACATACAAGTTTTTAATGGCTACACAATATTCTGTGGTTTATTTAAACATTCTCCTACTTAGATTACATCTGAGTTTTCATGTCATAAATAACCCTGTGAAGAGTAACCTGATGCATAAAACCTTTTCCATATTAGGATTACGTCCTTAAGACTGGGTTCCAGAAGTGGAATTTCTAAGTCCAAATGCCCATCACTGTTCCAGCACACACGTTGCTGCTGAGTGGCTGGTCACAGTTATGTCATACACCCAGCAGAGTAACACCAGCATGTCCTTTTTCTGTTCTCTCAAAAAACCTCCAGATGAAGCTTTTCAGGTGGTCCTGATCATTATTGATTTGCATGTGCATTTTTGTTCAGCTGTGACAAGTTGATCTCAGTGGGAATTCCGTACTATAGCTGGTAGCGGGGATCTCAGTTCATGGTAGGCAAGCAGTCGGGGGTCTCAGTTCATGGTAGGTGAGCGATCCTCCTCTCTTTCCCTACGGGCTGTTACAGTTCCTCAAGGCAAGAGACTTTGCCCGGGGATGACTACTTATTGTGAACATGGGACTCATTGGGTAGATACCACATTATGAATTATACTTCCAGCCTACAAATACAAAGACAATCACCTAGCAGGTGATTGATTGATTGATTGATTGATTGATTGATTGATTTCCTTCTTTCTTTCCTCTTTCTTTCTTTGTTCTCACTCTGTCACCCAGACTGGAGTGCAGTGGCACACTCATGGCCACCGCAGCCTCAGCCTGCTGGGCTCAGGTGATCCTCCCACCTCGGCCTTCCAAGTAGCTGGAACTACAGGCATGTGCCACCATGCCCGGCTATTTTTTTTTTTAATTGTACAGATGAGGTCTCGCCAAGTTTCTCAGACTGGTCTCAAACCCGTGGGCTCAGGCAATCCCCTCACCTCGACCTCCCAAAGTGCTGGGATTATAGCGTGAGCCACCGCTCCCAGCCCTAGCAGGTGATTTCTAAAGAATGAGACAGGTCCTTCCTTTTGAACATAGCAAAGAAGCACATTTTCTACTAATTTTAAGTGAATATGAGTACATTAACATCTATATGAGTTTCTCTGCAAGTTTCACAGACATATGCAGATGAATTTATCCATAATATTTTGCAGTAAGTGATTGAAATGCTAGTTTTATGTACACTTAAAAAAAAATGTGGCCAGGCCCAGTGGCTCAACCTGTAATCCCAGCACTTTGGGAGGCTGAGGCGAATGGAGTGCATGAGCCCGCAGGTTCGAGACCAACCCAGGCAACTTGGCGAGAACTCGTCTCTACAATAAATAAAAAAAATTAGCTAGATGTGGTGGCTTGCATCTGTATTTCCAGTTACTTGGAAGGCTGAGGCAGAAGGATCACCTGAGCCCAGCAGGTCGTTGCTGGGGTGACCGTGAATGTGCCACTGCACTTCAGCCTGGGTGACAGAGCAAGACTCCACCTAAAAAAAAAATTGTGTATATTAAGTGATGTATGATTTATATTAATTACACTCAGGGGTATTATTTTTTCAATTTCCATAAGGACAAGGCAGAGTGGGATTAGCAAGCAGATCAACTTCAAGGTTTAGAGAGCTCTAGTCATCACCAGCCGGAACATAGCACTTCTTAGGAAGAATAATGCATTTGCTACATTGTATCAAAATGGGGAGACACTGAGCAACACACATGTTCATAACGGTGTTTTGTGAAGGAAAAGGCAAATTAATTTGCCAACCAGAACTCTCAGAGCTGTGTGTCCAAGTAGAGGAAGAGGGGAGGGGGGAAAGAGAAGAGTCTTGGGGAAAGAACTCAGATAGCCCACAGAGCCGGCTTCGCTTGATATCTGAGTACATATCTGTGTTTTAGGCTTTGAGCTGTCTGTTAACGTCTGCAGAATTTGCTCTCTGTGAAACTAAACGGTTTGGGGTTACAGAGGGAGAGGGGAAGCCTGGTGGTTAGACCCCAATGGTGGTTGTTGTTTTTTGTTTTTTGTTTTTTTAAGTTAGAGTCTCACTGTGTCGCCCAGACTGGAGTGCAGCAGCACGCTCCCTGCCACAGCAGCCTCGATCTGCTGGGCTCCGGTGATCCTTCCGCCTCAGCCTTCCAAGTAGCTGGAATGATAGGTGCGTGCTACCACGCCTGGCTAATTTTTGATTTTTTGTAGAGATGAGGTCTTGCCAAGTTGCCCAGGTAGGTCTCGAACCCACGGGCTCAGGCAATCCATTTGCCTCGACCTCCCAAAGTGCTGGGATTACAGGCTGAGCCACCAAGCCTGGCCCACCAATGCTGGGTTCAGGTGATCCTTCTGCCTCAACCTTCCAAGTAACTGAAAATGCAGATGCACGCCACCATATCTAGCCAATTTTTTTTGATTGATTGTAGAGACGAGCTCTCGCCAAGTTGCCTGAGCTGGTCCCAAACCCATGGGCTTAGGCACTCCACTCGCCTCAGCCTCCCAAAGTGCTGGGATTACAGGTTGAGCCACTGAGCCTGGCCAAATTTTTTTTAACTTCTGGCCTCCATGCTGCAGAGGCAGGAGCGTCATGGGGCTTCTTGGAGTAGAATCTCCCGTGGCAATTACGGGGCACACAGGAAGGAGTGGACAGGTCTGATGGAGGGAAATTGTCCTCAGCCATCCCATGGGCTCCCTAAGTAACCTAAATTGGTTACCAAAATATATCTATGCATTTTGAAAACATCAGGAGTTGATAAAGGCAAAGATGTCTCCATGTGTTTTTGGGAAGATTACTCATTGAGTCTCAGCCACTAAGAACACAAAACCAATACGCTGAGACTTGAAGAACTAACTCAGTACTGAGCTCATCAATTCTCTACCTGGATGAGTATGCAGTCAACTGTGTTCTTCCCAAATGCTCGACACTCTAGATTAAACCTTGGCAGACTCTGTCAAGGATTTCCTTCAAACTGTAAACTCTTAGAAGGAAAGGAATCTTGAGGATTAGTTCAACCATCTTATTTTTCAGATGAGGAGCCCGAATACCAGAGATGATGACTGACTTCTGAGAATCCCCGAGAGAGTTAGCAGCAGTTCTGGCAAGAGGGCACCTATTTTCTGACCACCAGAGCAGAGCTTTCCACTGTTTCAGTCTCAGTATTGTGCAGTGTCATCATGTCACAGTACAACAGTTACCATAAAATGTGGAAGAAAAACTTGCCCGGTTTTTCTCCTGAGTGGAGTATGGAGAGGTCTGCTGAGTTGTTTTTGTGCCATCCAGTCCTTTAAAGACACACACACACAGCCATGCATGCACACATACAGACTTTAATGCTCAGTTTTGAGGCAGTAGCTGGGTGGCGGTTATGGGTACTCCCAAGCTACTCGGTTCTGGCCATGAGGAATTTCACCAACCACGGTGGCCAGGACATGCCAGGCATTTAACAACGACACAGTGGAAGTGGTTGGTAGGGGCCCAGTATCATGGGAGTGTGCTGGGCCGGCCTGACTGGGTGGGCGTTGGAAATGTCACTTACCCTTCCTGGTCCTCAGCTTCCCCAAGTGATCTAGAATCTGTCCACTCCTAAAGCATTTTACTTCAGAAGACTGGCCTGGTCACCAAGCTCTCTGACATTCCCTGTTGGGGACATTCCTACAGCGCCAAAAGGAACCACAGATACAGATTTCTCTGACAGAGTTGGAAAGTGTTTAACGATCAGATAATATATATGCTTAACAATACAATGCTTGTACGTGACTTTGAAAAGTTGGTCTGACTTTTACCATAGAAGCATTAACCAGCATCTAGAAGGCGGTATTCATCGCATGTGTTTTTTGTCCATGACTGCGGAGAAGGAAAGACCTCATGTGAGTGCGATGTATGCTCACCCTTGTGTGCTGTGGTCCCCTTATTTTAGAGCTTTGGCTTCTTCTTGGAGATGCGTTCTTTCCCCCAGAATCCCCTCATCCTAGAACTACGATCCTTTCCCTCTCCCTTCCTTCTTCCATTTAGTAAACATGTTTTCCTCCCGTGAAACTAGAACTTTTAAATTTCCTCTAATAATGTCACCCAAAGTAATATGACACAACCCAAGGACATTGAGGGAAGACAAGTCGTTATTTAAATAAAGATGGACAGAAAGAGTTCTGTGGACAGGTTTACTCTCTGGAAGGGAGATATTTTAGAAATAAGTGTTGCGGAAAGGTTTGATTTTCTTAAAACAAAATGATTTGGAGGGATCAGGAAGGGTCACATAAAGTAACAGCCTGTGTGTGGTGACTCAAGTCTGTAATCCCAGCACTTTGGGAGGCCTAGGTGAGAGGACTGCCTGAGCTCAGGGGTTCGGGACCAGCCTAGGCAACTTGGCAAGACCTCATCTCTACAATAAATAAAAAAAATTAGCCAGGCATGGTGGGACACACCTGTAGTTCCAGCTACTTGGAAGACTGAGCCCAGCAGGTCGAGGCTGTGATGGCCAGAGCGTGCCACTGCACTCCAGCCTGGGCAACAGAGTGAGACTTCGATTAAAAAAAAAAAAAAAAAGAATAACAGCATGACCAAATGGTAAGGCTTGGGAGTGGAAATGCAGAAAAAGAGGAGGCAATGTGAGCATGTCCATCTTCTGTTTGTCAGAGTCACTGATAAGAACATCTAATTGATTGGTTTCCAAGCTAATCTGAATAAAACACTAGCCAGTATGTCCACCAGGCTGACATAGGTTTATGCTCTGGGTGGGTCTCTTAAATCTGTTGCGCAGCCATCCCATAGAAGGGTAGAGGCTGGATCTCCCACTTTCTAAGTCAGCCGTGTGGGAAGGAATCAATATCAATGCTGAAACAGTGGCAGGTCTCTCTGTTGTTTCCAACCTCTCTCAAGGAAGGACATCAGTGTAGTTTGACACTGCGTCTTGTGACTTTGTGTTGATTATGTTGATGTCTAACTGGTTCTTTAAGGTATTAGAAGAGCCTTGAGAACAGATATTGATACTGACTGGTCGATAATTTCCAGAGCCATCTTTTTTCCCCTCCTTCCCAAAAGGTGAATGAAAGAGGCCAAGTTCTCAAAGCTTTTAGTTCTATAGATTCACACAAATCATGGATAAAATCACATCAGCCTTGCTGATTTAGGCACATCCAATTTTTCTATTGATCTGCTGCTGCTTTTTTTTTTGAATTGGAGTCTCATTCTGTCGCCTAGGCTGGAGTGCAATGGTACGATCATGGCTACAGCAGCCTTGACCTGCTGGGCTCAGACGATCCCTCCTCCTCAGCCTCCCGAGTAGCTGGGACTACAGATGTACACCACCATGCCCAGTTAATTTTTTTTATTTATTGTAGAAGCGAGGTCTCGCCAAGTTGCCCAGGCTGGTCTCGAAACCCTGAGCTCAGTCAATCCTCTTGCCTCTACCTCCCAAAGTACTAGGATGACAGGCGTGAGCCACCATGCCAGGCTAGCCCTTTTCTTCTTTATGTAGCCTGTAATATTCTGTTACAACTGGGACCCTAACAAACCCACTGACATTTTCTTAAAAAACAATCCGTCTGAAGACATTCAAAAGCCTATTCCATTCCCCTTTGATGTTGCGGGTCTTCTTTTATCATCCTTTTGTGTGCAAGACCTTTGAAATTACTTTTATAAAACAACTGGATTGAAATTAGGCTAACAAATAGTTGTCGTCTCTGCCTTTAGGAATTCTAATCAGACAGAAGATTCGGGGCAAGAGTGAGATCTGGGAGGCAGATGAGCACAGGGAACGCGCTGCGAGTCCATCTTTCCTGTTTAATGGGAGGGAAATGCCATTTTTTTCGTGGCAGCAAAGCCACACACATCACTCGAGCTGGGCTGTTTTGAACTAAGGAAGCCAGAGAGACACACATTTGACAGAAATTAGCTCTGGTGATTTTCAAACACGTTCCGAAAGAAAGAAAAGCCCATGATGACAGGTCACAAGGCCGACCCAGGTGCCCGAGGTGGGGGCATCGGTGGTAGCTACCATAAGGGAAGGAGTGAAGATGCAAAAATGGCTCCTTTGGTGTGCCCCGCGTTATTTATGGTGCGCGGCTTTACTGGCTTAGAAGCGGGTGCTTCATCCAAAAGGACGGGACTCATCTTCCCTTGGACAGCCGCCTCTCTGTCGTCACGTGCTCCTTCCACTCAGGCGCCTCCGTCCCCTTAGAAAGACCAAGACTCTGTTGGCTTTGGCTTTTTCCTTCTGTGGCCCTAGGTGAGGGACTTTTCTTCCCAAATCTTTCCGTTCATGCTTACTCCCTTTCCTGCCAAAGGGAAAGCAATTGGGCTGCACCAAACATCCACATTTCTAATTCGCTAATGATGCGATTTAGTCGAGTGAGAGACAGGCAGAAAGTGAGACGGAGAGAAACAGAGACAGACGGAGAAAGAGACAGAGACAGAGGGAGATAGACACAGAGACAAAAAGAGAGGGAGGGAGAGATAGAGACAGTGAGAGAGACAGAGAGACAGAGACAGACGGAGAGAGAAAGACAGAGAGACAGAGAGACAGAAACAGAGAGAGAGAAAATAAATCCTAGATAATGTAGATAATGACATAATGACTTGCTAGCCTGGCCAGGCATCTGAGAACTTCCCATGAGAGCATGTCTTTGCTAAATGAATATACTTTCATTTATACTTTAACAGTGATTTGTTGGAAAAGTCTTTCCCCCCCAGATATACGTTTTAAAGCACATGAGCCATGCAATTAAGTAAAAAGTAACTGGCTTTGATTAAACTGCTTTGCACAACGAGTGTCTGCTGGATTTGGGGGAGACATGTATTCTTTGAAGCTGTCCAGAAAATCCTGTCCATCAGGTCTCTATGCCCTTGCTCAGGGGTCTGAAGAGTTCAAGACTGACAGTAGCTGTGAAAAGTTTCACAGCCTTTTAAGAAAGTTGGGTGGCTGTGTTTGGGGAAGAGAGCAATGTATTATGCAGGACCGCAAGCAAGCCGGGATCTCAACATATGGAATTCATAAAGGTCCAATTACAGGACCGTCTCTGTTTGCCATGGTTTTAACTTATGTAAGTTATTGATTATACTTTCATGAGATCATAATCAAAAGGTTATTCTTTGGTAATGGTGTGTTAGAAGAGCTTTATCCTGAACTTCAAAGCCATCCTCTGAGCCCCAAGAACAAAGGCTTCCAAGTTTGAACCGGGGCCAGAATCAGTCCGTATGAGTTAACGACGTCCTGGACCATCCGGGAGGCGAGGCGGCCATCCACGTGCGGGAACTTTCTCTCATCACGTCAGATCAGCAGCCGTCACTGGAAGATGACAGTCGATTCAACTCGAACGCATCTGGGGTTTCTCGTGTTTAATGAATCGGCTCGACTAACTCAGTGTCTGCTCACATTTGCCTCCTGACCATGTGGCGTGACTGTCAAGTGCGACCATTCACGGCGCTTTTACAAGAAGGTGATGGTCGGTCCACATCTAGGAACGGGACTTGCAAGCACGAGAGAATGCACAGAAAATGATTCTCAGAAATGAGAAAGCGAATGTGTGACTTCACAAGTAAAAAGCAACGAAGGAAGGTTCAGGGTTGTCCTAATGTTCTGGCATGCTCCAAGGGGATGAAAAAGAAAGACCGTGAGGTTGGCTCACGTTACAAATGGCAAACCTGCCGCCCCTCTTCTGTGCTCGGAATTCTTACATAATGATGCCAGGGTTTCAAAATGTCACAGCAAGTAAGCAAGATGCCACCACATGTGGCCCCACAGAGCTGGCTTCACTCTTCTCGACGGCAGCGCCTGCAGACCTGCCGTGGAGGGCCCTGGCGCCCTGGGTCTTCGGCTGAATCCTCGGGCAGGTCCTGGAATGCCTCCAGTGGGCCTGAGATAATAAGATGACCTCTGATTACTTTATCGCTGAGATGATTCTCATTTCAGGAGTCGAAATGTCCACTTCTGTGTCATAGTTCAAATTCGGATTCGTTCAGAGCTAAGCTTCTTCCCTCCCTTTAGCTATGGCCTGGATGGGGAGAATCTTCTCCCCAGGCCACCCTGGCTCCCCGCTGGCTGGAAGGCTGGGGTGCCGGCGGGGGGCATGGGAGAGAGAGACAAGAGGTAGGAGGCAGATCAGAGTTGGTGTCTACAGTGTTTCCTCTGACCCCGGGGGATGTCTAGAACCGGTCTTGTTGCTACGGACACTTTCCTGGGTCCCTCCACTGGGACCATCTGACTGCTTTGCCTGGTAAGGCCAGACTCCCCCTGGGGCTGGATGCTGGTAGTTATGGCACCCACCTACGCTGGTCTAGCCACACTGGCCTCCTGGCCATTGGCTGAGCATGCCAGGTGCACTCCCACCCGAGGGACTTGGTGCTCCTTCTGCAGGGGTGCTCTTCCCCAGGTGCACACCCACTCACTCCCTCACTCCATCCTGGCCTCCAGTAGAAAGTCCTCCCACCTGTACATCCCACCTGGACAGCCTTGCCTGTCTGTCCTCCCTGACATAGCAACCTTCACCATGTGTATTCTCTTTCTCCGCTATCTTTCTTGGCTTTATTTTCCACATAGAATTTATCAGCACTTAATA
Organism: Tarsius wallacei; assembly: GCA_963574415.1. Classification (NCBI taxonomy): domain Eukaryota; kingdom Metazoa; phylum Chordata; class Mammalia; order Primates; family Tarsiidae; genus Tarsius; species Tarsius wallacei. The sequence goes on along the minus strand of CAUYQG010203035.1, from coordinate 18,284 downwards.
TCACATATGTCCTTTTTTCCCCCCTTTTTTTCTTTTCTTTTCTTTTTTTTTTTTTAGACAGGGTCTCTCTCTGTCACCTAGGCCGGAGTGCAGTTGCGCAATCACAGCTCACCGCAGCCTTGCCCTCCTGGGCTCAAGCAATCCTCCCACTTCAGCCAGCCTCCTGAGTAGCTGGGACTACAGGCACACACCATCAAGGCCCGGCTAATTTTTAAAAAATTTTTGTAGAGATGAGGCCTCGCTATGTTGCCCAGGTTGGTCTCGAACTCCTGGTCTCAAGCAATCCTCCCACCTCAGCCTTTCAAAGTAGTGGGATTACAGGTGTGGGCCACTGTGCCTGGCCTTTTAAAAAAAAGTATTCATCTCCTCCTCTTCATTGCATGAGAAGTGAGCACCCTGAGGCCCAGGACTTTTCCTCCTCTGTTCACTGCACCATCCTCTACACCCAGAGCTGGGCCATCCCTGGGGGAACGGAAGAAGCACCGGGCCAGGAGAGATCACCAGACAGAATGACTTACTTTCCTGTGTGTGTCGCAGTCTGGAAACATTTTGTTATCAATTCATTAGAATTAATGGACTTTCAAACCTTTGCCATGACCGGAGCTGTTGGCTGAAATTGATTCCCAGGGAAAAAAAGGCAAGATCGGTGAAAATCACACTTGTTTTTGGAAATACGAGCACAGAATAATTTAACCACAATAGCATTTACCTAGCATGTGATTTCTTTCTACTCAAGTTGTAATACAGGAAATTGATGATATGGGAACATTCACTTTAAACCGAAGCAGAAAGCAGGTAGTTCAGGCAGATAGAAGTATTATTATCAGGGTTTCTCGGAGGTAGAAACTAAGACTTCCTCTGTAGCCTTAACCTTGCCTAACACTGTGCCAGAGAGTACAGGCAACACATTCTACTGACTTAAACCAGGACTTTTTTTTAAACATACGTGTTTGTCATCGTCCTTGTCATTAGAAAAGTTTCTATATCAACACAGGGAGAGGTGGATATAAGTGTTGTCAAACGTGTAGACACTTGAACAAATAGCAGATAACTTGGGGTGTGACATTCTCCATGAACTGAAGATTATTTATTCAACGCAGATGCCAGTGAGACTTTTTATTTTTCAACAGTCTCTTTAATGAGGAAATTTTCAGACATACACAAATACAGGCAGAATGGGAAAATGAACCCCCCATCCACCCAGATGCAAGAATTATCCACTCCTGGCCAGTCTGGTTTCATCTGTCCCGCCCTCCCTCCTCCTTCCCCTGTAGCGATTTGAAACAATCTCAGGTAGGTGTCATTTCATCCGTAAATATTTCAGTATGCCTTTAGAAAATAAAAACTTTTAAAAAGCCTCAAAAACTATTCAAAATAATCCCCTAATGTAATCAAACGTCCAGATAGTGTTTAAACTTCTATCGTAAATGTCATATATTTGTAAAGGTTTATGTGTTTGAATGAGAATCCATGTACGGTTCGTGCGTGGTGATTGGTTGATACGTCTTCCAGGTCTCTCTCAATCGGTCTGCTTCTTCCCCATCTCTCCTTCAAGTTTCTGTTGAAGAAGCTGTGTTTGCCCTGTAGAGTTTCCCGTAGTCTGGATCTTGTGATTACGTCTTCATGGTGTCGTTTAACTTGTTCTTCTGTTCTCTAAATTTCCCATAAATTAATCGTTTTGTAAGACATTTCTAATTCGTTTTAAAGCCAACAAGAGAAGGTAATTCCAGTTTTGCCTATCGATGCTGACTTGAACTGGAAACCCACATCTCCGACAAGCAGAAAAGGAAAAGATGCTTAGACTATGTCACAGCCCTGCTCTTCCCCTGAACCCTACTTCCGATTCCACAGCACGCCGCAGAGAGCCCGATCACACCCCTCCTGCCCGACACCCAGGGTTCCCCAGGCTGCTCCTTCCTGCCCACGCCTGCTGCCACATTCTACCTGCAGGACTTTGTGACGATCTCTGTGTCATACCCAGCAATCACTGAGTGCTTACAGTGCGCCAGCCTCGCACCCACTTCGCTTGTGTTCCTTAATCCTTGCAGCAATGTAGGGAATAGAGGGTGGCCTCCTTGGGTCCCTCGGGCTCGCCAAAGTCCTGCCGGAGCTTCTGCACCTGCTGTCCCCTGTGCTGAAAGAGCTGTCCCTCCTCCACCTGTGTCACCTTCGCCCACTGAGCAGAGCTCAGCTCAGCCAGCCTTTCTCAAGCAGGCCGCCCGGGTCCCCAAAGTAAGTCAAGGTGCACATTCTCAAAGAGCCACGCGCTTGCCCGAAGCCCTTGGCCACAGCCTTAACCCATTCCCCTCTAGGAAAAAAACAAAAAGCGCAGCTTGCTGCTGTGTTCATTTCATCTTACATAAACACGCTCTTGGAGGCTGAAGCAAATCTGACTGGTTTTCAATGTAAAAATAAAATATAAAAACTGTTCTTGGAGTTATTCCTAGGCAGCACTTGTCTCCAATCCTGACGAGAATTACAAAAAAAAAAAAGAGAGAGAATTACTGTAGTTTGTAAATGGAAATACCACTACTAAAAACAATGCTACAAATAGAATGATGTCATCTGTTTCCAAAGAGAATCAGTATACTAGAGCGAAGCAAAAATAATAATAAAAGTGAGATATTCTGTGGCAGACCTTGGGAGTGAGGCCAGGACTGTGATCCACGATTTATCTGGGGGAAATGCTACAGCTGCTGGCGCCAATGGTGCGTATTCTCGGGGTGAACAGGAAAGGGGTTGATTTCTAAAGTGTGTGGCGAATGACTGACTTCCCTCCAGCCTGCAGGCTCTGGAGGATACCACCAGGTCTGTCTCCTCATCTTGGCGCTGCGGCACACGCAGTGCCTAGCACCTGATTCACCCCATGCACGTGTTGCAGGGAGGAGAGGCCCAGCCGTGCCCAAGGCCAGCTGCTGAGTGGCAGAATCAAAATTCAGCCCCTGGCCATCGTCGTTTGCACCAGAGAACCAGCCGGGCCAGCTGCAGCTCCTTCTTGGCCCGCCAGTTCCCATGTCCCGCCGCCTTGCGACTGGGGTCCAAATGTCTATGTCTCGCCATCAGGGCTTCACAAGTGTATTTGAGCTTCTGTTTCCTTGAAGGCAGATGTTTCATGACTTGGAATGGACACAGTAAAAAGTCACTTACCAGTGTTTTTTTTTTTTTAATATATGAGTTATTTTTGTTTTTGTCCAGGAGTTCAAGGCTGCTATGAGCCATGATTATTTATGCCACTGTACTCCAGCCTGGGTGACGGAGCAAGAACCTGTTCCTATAAAAAAGAGAAAAAAATGCAAGGGAAGATAATGAGTTTGTTGCAGACATATTAGGTCCAAGGAGAGATGTCTGGCAGACAGCTGTCAATATAAAGCAAATGCTCAGGAGAAGGGAGAAAACGGGAGATGGAAACTTGGAGGCCAATGAAATGTATGAGTAAATTGTAGTTATGGAAGGCAACAAGAGACCCCCAAGAAAAAGAGCAGAAGAAAGAAGAGGAGACCGGCTGTTGTTTCCTGCGAACATCCACACTTAAGGGGGTGGTTCCTAACTTCTTTTTGAGTCCCGTGAGACTCCTATAAGAGTGTGAGGCACGCCAGGGTCTGCTCTTCCCAGAAAGCTATTCACATGCACACGACTCCCACAGCTGTGGATTCTCAAGCCCTGCATGGGCCACCCGCAGAACTCTTTTTTAAAGGAGCGGTTATGGAAAGAGAAGTGTGTGAAGGTGGCTAGAGAAAGCATGGTTAGAGAAGGAAAAGGAAAACTCAGGGACACCTGCTCGATGTAGGTCGAAAAAGAAGCCGATGGTGAGAAAAAACTCGGAGAAGACAAGAGCGATACAGGTGGGAAAGTGCTCATTGGACTCAGCCGAAGGTCATCAGCGACCTTCTGTGAGAAACTGTCACGGTGACTGGGGCAAGAGCTGTACTGCAGTGAAGACTGACGGCGAGAAAGACTGACGGCCATGGCGTGGGCTCTTCTGAAAGTTAGGACGATGGTGGAGGCAGGGCTGTCATCGCTCCATCACGTTAGCACACATACACGGGGGAGGATGGTGCAATCGCAGAGGATATGAGGAGGAAGCGGACTGGGTGTGGGTGGATTATTGGTAGGCAGATGGGGAGCACTGAGAGTTCGTATTAGTATCCCCCATTTTCTTTGTGGAGAAGATGCCGACATTAGTTGAGAGATGGTGGCAGGCGTGAGCAGCGGTCTTGGGGAGACCATGGGATTGTGTGCCAAGAAGGGAGAGACTGTGGGTGTTCGCCGGAATTGCCCAGGGCACTGGGGGGCAACTGAAGCTGGCCACCCAGATCGGGCCAGTCCTCAGAGTGTCGATTTTCATCGTGCGTGCACCTCCGGAAATTGCTTCCGTGCTGCCTCAGTTTCTCTTTTTCTCGAAGGGGGAATAATGCATGGATGAGTAACAGTTTTTAAATAGCAAATGCCTAGAGGGGTTTAGAAGATTAAAAGGGCTAGCTGGGCATAGTGACCTGTACCAAGAGTCCCAGCTACTCGGGAAGCAGAGGCAGGAGGATTGCTTGAGGCCAGGAGCTTGAGTCCAGCCTGGGCAACATAGCAAGACCCTGCTGTTAGCCCGGGTAACACCATCTTAAGCTCCCTGTCATTTTGCTAGCTACCCGGGATGGGAAATTACCAACCAGGCGAAGGCTGCACAAGCATCCCGCCATATGTAACACCTAGCCTGACCACAAGGCTTCCTCCCAACTACCTAACCACAAGCCTTAGTTGCCCCCAGCAACGCCCTCCACAAAATTTTCTCCCGGAGCCCCATAACTGCCCCAGCCTGTAGGCAGTGGTGGGCTTCAGTCTCAATCTGGGGTCCCACTCAGCAGTTTGCCTCCTTGGAATAAACTCGTGTAGCTGCCTGTTGAGCTGTCCATCTCCTATCTCTCTTTTCCTATCTGCTCATGTTCCTGACTTACCACCTGGGTTCATATATATCTAATAAAAGGGCCACGTATGTGATATCTTCTAGGCGATGACTTTTTCTGAAGCATAAAAAAAGTATAGAACAGATGACTATTTTTAAAATCTTCTGCTGGTAAGCCTAGCCCCCTAAATTTTGGACTTTGAAAATCCGTACCCATGAAATTACAGACTTTTTTTTTTGACTCTCAGGATCAGAACAAACTGGAATTGGAGGATATCTTTTAACACAGTATTCTGGTATATTAAATTGCAATGACATGCATGAAAATGTCAAGGCACATCTCATCGCCTTTACCAAAGTAGTTTAATGCGCTTGTTCAAAACATTAAGCTAAGGGGAAATGCATTTTCTTCCATGTTTTTGTCAAAGAAGTAAGTTCATGCTGTCCATGTGGATTCGGTTTTTTAAAAAACAAAGAATTTAAGAAAAGCGACCTGGCGCTAAACTAAGAAAAGTATGATCTAATTGTAACTATTTTGAAAGGCATCTGAGGAGATCACCTGACATTTCTAAGTCAGTTACAGTTTTTGACGCCTGCTTTTTCTCCACAGAGTGAAGTCACGGTATACCCCAGAGATAGCATATATTTCACAGAAATGGAAAAGAGATGGAGCATGACTTTGGCCTCTTTGGAGTGACTTCTTTGTGCCCCTCACATGTATATGTATGTTTGGTAAATATCACTCTGTCCTAAAAAATGTGACCTGCTGTCTCTGCCACGTGCACTTCGTTAAGGATGGAACTGGGGAGTGAGACGCTGACATACAGCACATGCGAGGGGGCACAGCTCAGTTTTAAAAATATTCACAAGGCCGGGTTCGGTGGCTCAGCCTGTCATCCCAGCACTGTGGGAGGCCGAGGCGAGGGGATGGCCTGAGTCTGCGGGTTCGAGACCAGCCCGACAGCTTGGCAAGACCTTGTCTCTACAATAAATCAAAGATTAGCCAGGTGTGATAGTGTGCACCTGTAGTTCCAGCTACTTGGGAGGCTGAGGCAGAAGGATCACCAGAGCCCAGCAGGTCGATGCTGGGATGGCCGTGAGCGTGCCACCACACTCCAGCCTGGGCGACGAAATGAGACTCCGAGTCAAAAAAAAATGAAAAACAAAACGAAATAGCTCTTATAGCAGAGCTCTCTTTCCCCAATCCTCAGTGAGGGCCTTTGAGGCTTCAAGAAAAGAAATATTCAAATATAAGGCTTGAGATGAGAAGAAAAAAATAATAAAAAACAAGAAAGGATTCCTTTTTATTTTTCAGAGCTGGAGTGTCCGTCTTGCTTCTGCCCAGACACTACCTGCACCTGGCCACTTCCCCAGGCTCGCAGAATCGTCCTATTTTGGCATCCAGGAGACACTTGGAGCTTGCTCCCAAGTCTGCCCATGCTGCTTCTGGTCCCACACCTCCCGTGTGGACGGCCCCCGGTCCCCACAGCGCCAGCTGCACCACTGGCCATGATGCTTTCTCTCCTGAGCCCCTCCCCTCACCCCACCCCCTACTGCCCATGCCTTCCCCCCAGGGCTCAGTTTTCAGGTTGGCATCGGCCTCTGACTTTTCTACTGCGTGAGCTGGAACAGGCTGCTGTGAGGAGGAAGTGCTTGAGGAGTGAAAGGGAGAAGCTTCCAGAAGCCCCACGACTGCCTGCATCGCCCTTTCCATGGGAAACATTGACAATCCCGGGAAAGCAGTGTACCGCACGGGCTGGGTTAGGTTCAAAGATGACTTTGTATTTACGCCAGTGCCTTTGTTATCTTGGAGTCTTTTTCTTTTTTTTTTTTTTTTTTGAGTCGGAGTCTCACTCTGTTGCCCAGACTGGAGTGCAGTGGCCACTCCCGGCCACCGCAGCCTCGACCTGCTAGGCTCCGGCGATCCTTCCGCCTCAGCCTTCCAAGTAGCTGGAACTACAGGCGCACGCTACCATGCCCGGCTAATTTTTTATTTATTGTAGAGGTGAGGTCTCGCCAAGTTGCCCAGGCGGGTCTCCAACCCGCGGGCTCAGGCAATCCTCTCACCTCAGCCTCCCAAAGGCGCGGGATTATAGGCTGAGCCACCGAGCCCGGCTTTGGAGTCTTTTGATGAGCTGAAAAAAATCTTTCACCTGCAAGTGCTTTGCTTTTCTACTTCCCTGTCACCTCTCCCTCAGAAAGCGAGAACAGAAAGCCTTAACTTTTGGTTTTCTTTGATACAAAATAGCAATGTCACTCGCCACTGCTTCCCTATCATTTTTTTTTTTTTGAGTTGCAGTCTCACTCTTGTCGCCCAGGCTGGAGTGCAGTGACACGCTCATGGCCTCTGCAGCCTCGACCTGCTGGGCTCCGGCGATCCTTCCGCCTCAGCCTTCCAAGTAGCTGGAACTACAGGCGCGCGCCACCACGCCCGGCTAGTTTTTGTGATTTATTGTAGAGACGAGGTCTCACCAAGCTGCCCGGGTGGGTCTTGAACCCGCGGGCTCAGGCAATCCTCTTGGCCTCAGCCTCCCAAAGTACTGGGGTGACAGGCTGAGCCACCGCCCCCGGCCTGTTTCCCTATCCTTAGGAATCTTGAAAGAGTGACCGGCCAGCGATTTGTCAGGCAGCCATGCCTGTTTCTGGTTTGCAAGAGCAGTGGTGACTCCAAGCCCGAGGAGGAACAATGGAGAATGTCGTGGAAGTTCGGATTCATGGGAGGCCAGGCTGTGGGATCCCTCGCCGGTTTCAGTTTACAAAACTCTTCTGGTCCCACACGTGTTTGCTTGAGCTTTGAGTTTTAGGATCACCATCAGATTCCAGTAACTGCCCTCCCTCCGTCGAGCCCACTGGCTGTGGTCTAGTCTAGGGTGTGTAAATATGGCGACAGGATCAGAAGAGTGGCTAGTGGATGTTTGCTCTTGTGGTGTTCCTTTCCACGCCAGTTTAAGCCGAGACCGGTGAAATAACGAAACCACCACTCTTCACTAGAAGCTGCTTTCCCTTTTTGTTTTTGAGGCAAGTTCTTCTAGAGCCAATTTCAGAAGCCGGGGGGAAAAGTCCCTGTTGATGCAGAGCAAATATTCCTCATCCTCAAATCCGAAATGCTTCAAAATCTGAAACTTCTTGGACAATTCCACACCTGACTTCACATGGCCGGCCACAAAAATTGTTTAAAATATTGTATAAAATTACCTTCAGGCATATATGAGTCGTAAGGCATATATGAGTCATACGTGAATTTTGTGTTTAGGCTTGGTCCCAAACCCCAAGATGTTTTGTCATGTACATGCAAATATTCCAAAATGTGGGGACAAAAAAAATCTGACATCAACTCATCTGGTTCCAGGCATTGCGGATAAGGGCCACTACTCAACCTGCCCTTCACAGTGACCCAGTGATATTGCCGTCACCTATTGTTATTTATAGATGGCAAAATGACTGAACATCCAAATAGGCCACGTGTACCAGGAGAGTGTTGGGTGAAGTCACGTTTCAGAGCTGGATTCATGTAAATTATCTGCCTGCGTTCTTCCTGGGGGGTTTGTTGCCAAGGTTTTGTCCCAGAACAAGCATAAAAGAGTTATAAACTACACACAGATTGGCTAGGTGTCAAATGCCAATGTCCCTCCAATCGTTCTTGGTTTCAGAAGTGTTCTGTGTTCTCTGTGCGGGCTGCAGTGACTGGCCATGCAACCAAGTCAGAGAGAATTTTTTGACCCATGAACACAATTTGGCAATTGCCAAAACAGAAAAGCTGCTTGCTTTTAGAATCAGAGGCACATGCCGTTGTACCCCAACGATGTGTTCTGGAGTGCCCTGGGGCTTACACTAGTAGATGCTTCTCAGCAGGTTCATTCATTCAGCAAATATTTTTCAAATGCCTTGCCTGTGCGCAGTTCTTATCTCCCGTGGAATGTTGGAAAGAAATGTAATCCCGTTCTTTGCCATGAAGGAATTCATAGATGAGAAAACCTGCTATACATACATGAGAGGTAAAACAATAATATGGAGTGGCGTATATTCAAGGGCCAAGCTGTCCCATCGAAGGTCAGTAGAGGTGAAGTCACTGGTAGAGTCATGTGCCTACGGCATCACGGCAGGCCAGTTGAGAAGACCATCCCTGTTGGGTAGCAGCGAGAGAGAGAGAAAGAGAGAGAGAGAGAGAGGAATTAGCCTGCAGAGATGCTTACCAGGCTGAGGACCTTACCCTAGAGACAAGGGGCACGGGAAAGGATTGTGACTTGGCAGAAGTGGTGTTTTCATTAGATGTACTGATTTACATCATAGCGGGTAGTTTAGAGAGAAAAGCAAGGCTGTTTCAAAGAATGCCATGTTAATGCCACCGTGAGGAAGGAAGGGCTGGGTTGGGGCAGTAGTGGGGATGAAAGGAAGAATCAGAAGATGGAAAAGGAGGAAGGATGGACAGGATTTGGATGTCTTGCAGTCGGGGGCCACAGCAGTAGGAGACAGCGGCTCTGAGGCTCCACCCCCGTGTTAGCGAAACAACGGCAATACTCCTGGCAGCTGTCAGGAAGTCAAGTAGAGAAGCTGGTTGGGAAGGTAATGAACTAGACCCCATGCATGTGAACATGAGTGTGGGCAGGTGGCCAGGAGAGGCTGCACTTGGGAAGAGGGGCGTGAGTGTTCTCACAGGGCCTCGTTGCCCCAACAGAGACCGTTCAAGCTGTGAGAGTGTGTAAGTTTTATGGCAGAAAACACAGAGAGAAGGCCTGAGTCTGAGTGGCTCTCTTTGATTACAAACAGGGGTGATTCCAAACCCTAGGAGGAAGAATGGAAAATGTCTTAGAAATTCAGACTCATGTGAAGCCAGGCTGTGTGATCTCCCGCCAGTTTTAGTTTACAAAACTCTTCTGGTCCCACACGTGTTTGCTTGAGCTTTGAGTTTTAGGATCACCGTCAGATTCCAGTAACTGCCCTCCCTCCGTCGAGCCCACTGGCTGTGGTCTCGTCTAGGGTTTGTAAATACAGCAACAAGAACAGAAGAGTTTGGCTAGTGGATGTTTGCTCTTTAAGCGGTGTTCTTTTCCATGCCAGTTTAAGCCGAGAACGGTGAAATAATGAAGCAACCACTCTGCGGGAGAAGCTGCTTTCCCTCTCTGGGAGGAGAGTTCATCGGGGCAATGTAGGAAAATTAAGAAACGGGGTGAGAGTCAGCAGCATCACAAAATCCAAGGATAATGAGCTTTGAGCTTGAAGGATGGAGTTTTGCAGAGAGGCAGCGGAAGAATGCTGAGAGGGAGTGTGAGATCTGGCCACACTCCCTCTAGACATCCAGGCGTCAGATCATTTCAAGCATTGGGTGTGCCTAATTCGTTTTGGTAAGGTCTCGAACATCAAACTTTTCTCCCTTCTTGCTCATTGCGGTAGATGTCTTCAGTCCTTCACACACAGGGTAGGCGCCCTTTGCTGTCTCCTTAAACCTCTGCACTTTCCACACCTGCTGATCGGATTTTCTTGTGTGCTATGGCCATCCGTAGGTTGTGAGAATTAAATGAACAGTGACTGGAGTATCATAAACACTCAACAAAAATCACTCTTAAATTTTCAGCCCTTATGGCTCCTGTATGTTTTGTATCTGGAAACACCTGGAATGTTCCTTGGAACGAAGATGATAGCTTTATTGTTCTAGTGTTCTCCCCGAGTGCTTAGGTCAGCATCGTGATGTATGGAGTTAAAAGAGATTTGAGAGCCCCGGCTTTATGAGAGGCCTTTGATTCTCACCTCTGAGGTTCCTGCAATTATTGGACTTATTAGATTAAGTAGACACCGTCAACATAGGACTTCAAAGAGGTACCGGATTCTCTCCCTCCCTCCCAAGGGTTAAGGCGGTTCTCGGCTTCCTTTCTCCATGTTTACCCCAAGAAGGGTGCCAGAGCGAAGGCCTTGGGACTCGTCCCATTTCGCTGTTTAAATGATGTCTTCATCTGTTTTGGAAGGAACAGCACTAATCTGCAGCCAAGCCCATTGGAAGCAAATTCAGTGACCTCCAGCACGCCTCTGTGGATAATATTTGGGTGTCTTTTATGCTTCCCCATGAAAAGAAAATTTATTGCGTGGCACACCAGGCCAGCAAAATTTTTCAGCAGCTTAATTTAGAAGTGAATTATTCCCCTGAATAGATGCGTTCTTTGTTGGAATACAAAGCGACCTTTTCATGTGTTTCCCAAGTAATCACTCAACTTGCCTCTACCTGAGTTTCCACTAGTGTCATTTAATGAAAGAAAATGTTCTTTTTCCTAACAGAAGTTTTAGACTCTACCTTGTGACAGCTCATGTTCTGGGTGCCTTTTATCTAAATAATAAATCTGCAACTTGTGCAATCATTCCCAAACTTTAAAGCCAGTTCTCTGTTCTCCTTGGCATAGAATTTAGGTTTGATTTTCCAATGGAGAGATTTGGGTCTAAGAATGTTTATTATATTATAAATAAATAAAATAGAAAGAGAAAGCCTTGCCTAGGAGTTGAACATGGCCTAAATCTATTGTTTATTTAGCAGCCGTTTTTAAATGACCTTTAAATTTAAGCCTATAAGTTAAATGAAGGATCTATTTGCTCTCTGGGTCATGGTGATGATAATATATTTGTAGAGATGTTTATATGGGATTGGTGGTTTTAGTAGATCACTTTACAATGCAAAGTAAAACTTTGAAAGGAGTCAGTGTCAAGATCAGAGACAAAATGTTGGTCAATTTCTAAGTGATTTTCTAGTTATAAGTATTAAAAAGGCAACAAAGACCCAGCAATCCCCCTACTGGGAATATACCCAAATCATCCTACAAAATCATTCTGCAAAAAACTCAAATAATTCTACAAAAAAGATACCTGCACATGCATGTTTATTGCAGTACTGTTCACAAAAGCAAAATCATGGAACCAGCTGTGCTGCCCATAAAAACTGGAATGGATTTTTTAAATGTTATATATATGCATGATGGAATATTACACAGCCATAAAGAAGGGCAAAATTGTGAACTTCACAGTAACTTGGATGGATTTAGAGTCTCTAATACTCAGTGATCTATCGCAGAAACCGAGAACTGGGTACCACATGTTCTCACTCATGAGTAGACCCTAAACATTAATCAAAATATTATAAGAAAGGGATTGGCAGTAGTGAGATGCTGCCAGGCTGGAGGGGTGGGGGACACAACATCAATAAAAGTACCTGATCTCAAACCAGCCAAAGTGGGGACCAAAGAGAGGCCCAAACTTTATCTGTATGATGACCACTTGTATACCTAATCCTGAATTGTACCCCACATCTTTAAAATTAAAAAAGACAATGAAAACAGAACAAAACTCTTTTTTAAAAAAATGTATCAAATATGAAGGGAATTACATATTTCAGAGATTCAAGCATGATTATCATCTTCAGTAAAAAGGACAAACAAAAACAGATTTACTCTGGAAACTGCCTTTTGCTGATAAGAGCCAAGAGTGAAACTGTTTTGACCAGTTGCTGCCTTGGGATAGTCTTAGAATTGCAGTAGATTCTAAAAAAAATAGAAGGAATACTCCAAAATCTGTAATATGAGATGTGCTTTTCTTCCTTTTTATTATTATTACTTTTTGAGTTGGAATTGTCCAGGTGGAGTGCAGTGACACAATCATAGCTCACCACAGCCTCGACCTCCTGGGCTCAGACAATCCTCCCACCTCAGCTTCCCGAATAGCTGGGGTTACAGGCACGTGCCACCACACCTGGCTAATTTTTTTTTTTTTTTTTGTGGGGATGAGGTCTTACTATGTCGCCCAGGCTGGTCTCAAACTCCTTGGTTCAAGCGATACTCCAGCCTTGGCCTCCCAAAGTGCTGGGATTACAGGCGTGTGCTGCCACTTCCAGCCAAAGATATGTTATTGATAAGTCCCAGAGTATTGGTTGTCCGGAGAAATCCACTGACCCTAGTCGCATCACATGGGAGTGACGTCAGTGTGATTGTAAATTCTGATACTGAAATGGACTCTGTGCATCTCCGCCTGCTTCCTGTGGCCCTCCATGGCCCGGAGGCTCTCTGAAGTGGTGTTTTGGGCTCTGTGTGGAATTCTTTCAGTTCCACATTCTGTGAACATCATCAAAACTTTTTGAAAGAGACATTCAGAAGCTATTTTAATGCTGATTGCTGCTTTCTTGAATGCACTTTCAAGCTGATGTGCAAGGGACTTAAATAGAATTGTTGTATGAGCACGGCCACACTAAATAGAGGTCCAGGAAGAATATTTCATCTGTGGTCAGGGGGTTGTACAAATAGAGTCAGAGACTTGTCATCAGCCTCAACGGAAAGCTGATGCATGACGTACATGATGAATGCTTGTTTTTCAATAAATGCACTGATTTCGCAACAAAAGGTACAGATCTACATATAGAAAATCTGAAAAAGAGGAAAAAGGGGAAAATGAATTACCATCAATTCTACACAATCATTATTTACTCTTTCACCCTTTTTTCTTACTAAACAAATATTTTTAAAACTAAAAAAATCAGGTGACTTGTTGAAATTATGGTCGTTTTTACAAATGTAAGCTTTTAATATATCACGCATAATTTACCACCCATCCAAAGTGGACTGGAGAAAGAAAATGTGGCACCTATACACGATGGAGTATTGCTCAGCCATAAAGGAGCACAGAATCATGGAATTCATCGCGAATTGGATGGAGTTGGAGGTCAACACACTAAGTGATCTATCAACGAAACAAAGAGCTGAATACTGGATGTTCTTGCTCCTACGTGGGACCTGACCATTAATCACATTGGCACAAGAGAGGGGACGGCAGTGGATGGACGCTGCCAGGACAGGGAGGGAGGGAGGGGGCACGTGGCACCACAAAGGGTACCTGGTCCTAAACCAGGGGAAGTGAGGGCCAGTGGGAGGTCCAAGCTTCACCTGCAAGCAACCTGCTTGTGTAGCTTATCCTGACTTGTACCCCATATATCTATAATAAGAGAAAAAGAAAGGTATATTTAATGTATAATGCGACAAAGCTCAAAGATATAATTATGGATTAGAAAATGATAACTTATTACATGGTTTCTGAAGCTTTCTTTTCAAAGGTTTTGTGTTCTGGTCACTTGGTTCTTGTTCATCATAAAGTATAGTGTGAATAAAACATTTAGGCTAGATCTTGGCACCTGGCACATACTACACTGGTGTTTACTGTGTTATTGTTGTTATTACTGTATTTGGTGATATAAATAATCCAAATGCCTTTCATTTTAAGGGCATCCAGCACTAAAGCCTTTTATAATGCCAACTGAAATACATTTTGGAGCAAAATGTTAAATGTAGATATGATCTAGCAAAGTATAGAGGGACACGCAGCTGGTAGGAGTCATTTAAAACACCTGGATTCATGAAAACCCATCCATTTTCCATAGTCACTGATTTTTTGCAGGGACAGAAATACTGTTGTTGTTGTTTTCCCAAAGGAATTCACTCCTTATTTCCCTAAGAGCATTTTTTTCTCAATCCTTTAAAGAGACAGCCATTAAATAATATCGCCTAAGTTAAAAGACTACCTTTTGGGGCTGTTTGGGGTAAATGTTTTTTAACGTCCTTAAGAAATCATTTCTCTCCAAACAGGATCTAATTCAAAAGCTGGAAGACAGAGGGTAAGCTGTGCCTACACAGTCTCTTTGATGTCGTGTGGTCCAGACCCTCCCCTCAGACGGGTGACAAGTTGAGAAGCCTTCTCACCCTCTCCGGTTTCCCTGGTACTAACCCTCAGTGCCTTTTTGTTGTAGGCGGAATACTTCTATGAGTTCCTGTCCTTGCGCTCCCTGGATAAAGGCATCATGGCAGACCCAACCGTCAACATCCCTCTGCTGGGAACAGTGCCTCACAAGGCGTCAGGTGGGTGGTGGTCACCTTGGGGAAGGGTGGCCCTTAAAATGTAATGATGGTGAGAAGACTTCACATCCGAGTGTCATCCTTCAGAGGGTTTGCACCATGTCTTCCTGAAGAGATCTGCTAATTTCAGGACAACTCAACTGTTTTCTTTCAGGCCAAGAAGTAGGATGAGAGTGAAGAAGTTATGGTCTAATAATTTTCTTAAAGCTCCAAATAGCTCCGGCCCACGCCCAGCTCATAAATGCTTCCAGACTTTTTTTTGAAAGAAGGAAGAAGAAAGAAACATACATGGCGGGATATAGCCAGCCAATAAGTGTAGATTAGTAGAATGCACTTAGATGTGGCAACGATTCAAAGGAAGTGAAGGGGCAAGTAGGGTAGGTCAAGGCAACTCCCCAGAAGCCAGCCTTGTGTTAGATGGGAAGGGAGAGAGGCGCATGGAAAGGCGGGAGAAGGGTTCAGCTCTCTCGGTCGAATCATCTTTCTCGGCTGAGAAAGCAACAGCACATGGGGTTTGTTTCTAGCTCTCCAGCTTGCAAAGTACCCACTCTGCTTTGTCTAATTTGCACACTGGGTGGGAGTCCAGGCCAGAACCACAGCCCCCTTTTATAAGTTAAAACTTTAAGCCTCATGAAGCTTGACTGACTTGCCCAAAGTCAAATATTAGAAACAAGTGGTAGAGTTGAGACTAGAGCCTAGGACTTCTGACTTTTAGAAAGATACAGAGAGCACTTGTGTTCGCATGCTAATATGTTTTCTTCTAGCCTGCCTCCCTCCCCCCCTCCTTCTTTCATTCTTTCTTCCCTCCTCTCTCTGTCTTTCCTTTTTCTAGAAACAGGGTCTCGATTGTTGCCCAGGCTGGTGTGCAGTGGTGTAATCATATCTCACTGCAGCCTGAAACTCCTGGGCTCAAGGGGTCCTCCCACCTCAGCCTCCCAAAGAGCTGGGATTAGAGGCAAGAGCCACCACCACACCTGTTCTCCTAGTCTTTTTTTTAATGAATGTATTTTTACATGCTTGTGGTAGTATTATATATTGGCTCTGCACCTTTTTTTTTTTTTTTTTTGCTTTTAACATTTTAACACAAGTATTTCCTATGCCATTATAGACTTTCTTAAAAGCTGTTTTTAATGTCCTTACAGTAATCAGTTTCATGGATATACCATAATTTGTTTACCCATTCCCTTCTGGGTTGTTCATGCCACTGTTTTCAGAGTTTGCATATGTCACAGTGAACGTTCTGTTTGACCTGACAGACCCTTTATCGAGGGCAGAAGACCTGTTTGTCCAGCCCACTCTAGCTCCAACACCCAGCCCAGCATAGAGCAGACCCTCGGGAAGTGACCGTAGGACTAACGTGTGCCCCAGAATCCTGGTGCTCATCTCGTTATTCTGTTAAAACAGATTCTTAGAAGTGGAATTACTAGGTCAAAGGATATGAACTGTGAACTTTTTAAAGGCTCTTAAAACAAATTGCCCAAGTGCCAGATTACTCTCCGTGAAGGTTACCATACCCATCTGTGCCCTGGCTGGCAGCGAGGAAGAAGGCCTGGCTCCCTGCAGTCTCACCAGCCTGGGTTATTATTAATCACGCTAACTGCTTTGCTGCCTTGAACAGCAAAGGAGCGCTTCTCGCAGTGTTCTTTTCCTTTGATTTTTACGACGTCTGTTGGGGTACAACGTATTTTCTTGTATCTGTTAGACAATGTAAAATGTCTGTGCATTTTTATCCTAAGGTAATTGTGCGCTTCCTGTTGATTTGCAAAGCGTGCTACCTATCAAAAGTATATTTACCTTTTACTGCAATTTTTTTCAATTTGCCTGTTTATTTTTTTATTTTGGGGGGAATATGTGGAGACTTTAGAATTCTATGTGGCCAGGCCTTTCTTTGACTTTGCAATTTTCTCCCATGGCTTTTATGTTTGGAAATCTAATTCCTCCTTCAGAGAGCAGTTAAGTGATAGCGTGCATATGCCTCTTGCATTTTATATGAATTTACCTTGGGAATAGTATGAATGAACTATTTTTCTGAGTCATCAGCTTTTTTAATATGAGAAGTTGCATTAGATATGTTTTCATTTCACATCAGACTCTTCCACACCTAGGATGTTTGGGACTTACTGTTTATTTTAACATTGTAATAGTTGTAGCTCTATGGTATTTTAAAATCATTGATTACTCTCTTTCTTTAAAAAAAAAAATCTTATTCTTCCAGAAGGATGTTAAAATAAATTTTTGTTAGATGTCAAATAAAAATCCCATTGGGAGCTCATCTAAATCTGTAAAGTAATCAGGAAACCAGACACCTTCACAAAGTCCATTTTCTGCCACTGTCGATGGGTCTGCCTTGCTGCATTCCGGTAAGAGTTGAGGACCAAATCCTCACAGTTTCTTTCTCTCTTTCTCTCCTTTCTTTCTTTCTTTCTTTCTTTCTTTCTTTCTTTCTTTTTGAGTCGGAGTCTCACTCCGTTGCTCAGGCTGGAGTGCAGTGGCACGCTCATGGCCTCTGTGGCCTTGACCTGCTTGCTGGGCTCAGGCTATCCTTCCACCTCAGCCTCCCAAGTAGCTGGAACTACAGGTGTGAGCCACCACGCCCAGCTAATTTTTTGATTTATTGTAGAGATGAGGTCTTGCCATGTTGCCCGGGCTGGTCTCAAACCCACAGGCTCAGGCAGTCCTCTCGCCTCCACCTCCCAAAGTGCTGGGATGATAGGCGTGAGCCACTGCGCCCGGCCCATCACAGTTCCTTGAATGTCCTGACCTGAGCACCACCATGGATCTAGACAGGAAGAGCATAGATGTGAGTTTCTCTTTGTCATCCTGGTGCTGCCCGTGTAACCAGCAGCCCTCCCAGAGGATTTGCTCCTGACTGAGATGCCTTGGGACTCTGGGTGAAGGAATGAGTTGGGTTCTGTGGACTCACTCACCTGAGATCAGCAGCCCCAAGGAATCGGATATCCCAACTCCCCTCCGACAGCGTTGGTGGGGTTCTGCGACATCGTGGGGACAAAAGGGACACTCCAGCCACCAGATTCTTGGACTTTGGTCATTAGTCAAATGCATGCCATGTCTCATGGTGCTTCTGTTTAGTCGAAGATAATTTTCTACAAAATTTGTCTTGAGCATATTTTTTGCTCATCTTTTTAGAAGCTGTCAGAAATAAGTACATAACATCTTTCAATTTCCATTATATATTTTTGAATTTTTTATTTTGTCTTCTTCTGATTAAAAAAGAGTGCGAGTTCATTGTATCTCATTTAAAATACATGAATTAAATGAATGTCCCATTATACCTGCTTACCTCCCAATAAGTCTTGTGTCTTTGAATTTCTTTTTTTTTTTTTTTTGAGTAAGAGTCTCACTCTGTCGCCCAGACTGGAGTGCAGTGGCCGCTCCCGGCCACCGCAGCCTCAACCTGCTGGGCTCCGGCAATCCTTCCACCTCAGCCTTCCAGGTAGCTGGAACTACAGGCGCACGCTACCACGCCCAGCTAATTTTTTGATTTATTGTAGAGATGA
>CAUYQG010203031.1:0-13422 GCA_963574415.1 Tarsius wallacei | reverse complement strand
AGAAATGGGGAAAGTTTTCTTGGATAACCTCCTGGAATACTTGCTCCAAGGTGTTCTCCATTTCCCTTTCTTCTTCTGGGATACCAATCAGTGTTCCTCCTCTGATTTTTCCTCATTTGTGGCAGATATTTTTTTTTCTCTCTGCTTTCATTCTGGTGTCCCCTGCTTTGCTTTGCCCTCTTCAAAAACCCCCCCCGTGTCCATTCTTGGTATGTTGGTGGGGGCTTTTGGGGTGGGTGGGGCTTTAGTCCTCTCCTCCCACTCTAGTATGGTCAGGGGGAATCCCCTCCAGTGGGGAGGTGTAGGATTGTCTCTTCCCCAGGTATTGGTTGGGGGCAACAGCCTGGCTCATCTTGGAGTGGGGTCCTCCTGTTGTAGCTGATGTCCAGGCCCCACCTTGGTTTGTCCCTAGTCGTGTCCCAGCTATGTGGGTCTGATGTCCAGAGGATTGCTGGGGAGGAGGGGTTGGACCAGCCCCAGACCCACCCCTGATCTTTTTGGAGGTCTTCCTCATCCTTTTCTGGCCACACCCTCTGTTCCTTGGTGAATCAGGATGGGGGGTAGGGTGCCTGAGACTCAGCACCTGTCCCTCCAGAGTTTGTGCTTTCCAGATATTCCCTCTGGATCATGATCACCACCTGAGTAGTCACAGAGATCAGGTCGAGTCTGTCGCTCTCTGGTAAGCAAGCTGGAGCACTTTCCTGCCCAGCTTTTAAGATGGCATTGGAGTGCCTCTTTCGTCTTCTCCAGTGGGGCACTGCCTCTCGGCTCCCTTGCTGTGCTCTTTCCACAGCCCTTGCTGCCAGAGTCCAGACAGGTGCTGCAGTGATGAGACAGAGCCTGGAGCCAGCAGTCCCTCCCAGCAAGCAGAGCAGCTGTGGCACCAGCCTCTTAACAAGGAGGGCCCTGGCCGCTTGTTCCTGAGTCCCCGCTCAGTCAGCCACTCACACACCCACTTACTCATCAACATGTATGCAAAATTTTCCCATACACTCACTCACTCACAGTGGAACTCAATGATTCTGACTGGCTCTGCTGCTCTTCTCAGGAAATGAAGGCAAATATTTCTAGACAGAACACAAGAAACATTAACTACAAAGGAAAGATTGATAAATCAAATTTGATTAACATTAAAATTCCCGTTAATTTAAACCAGATAATAAAAATGTAGGTGGAAAAAGTATTTACAATCTATATGACTGGGGGAAAAAACTCATTTAGAACATTGTAAATGCATACAAATCAATTAAAAAAGCAAGAAGAAATTAGGCAAAAATCTTGAAGGGACATTCCACAGATGATGTCATCTAAATGCCAAGAAGCATATGAAAAGCAAGTGATATTATTAGATACCAGGAAAGCTCAAATTAAATTCACGGTGTGATGCTTCCAAACACTTACTAGGAAGACTGACCTTTTCCAAAGGGACAATATTAGAATTCATGCAACTTGAAAGAATACGCTAATTTTTTGTTGTTGTTACAGTAAGAGGATAAGATCTGAATGTAAATTAGTCCATTCTTTCCATACTTGAGATTTCTTGTGCTTCCAAAATTCGATTATTAGTGTCTGCAATCCTCATTAACCATTGCCTCGTCTAATATTGCTTCCTCCTCATTCTCTCTATTCTTATATTTTAAGTCCAATTAGATTGATGTTAAAACTAATTTTGCCTTCTATATCTGATAACCTCTTCCATATTCTCCATCTTTTTGTCTCTCTGGGCTGAATTCCAGGATATTTCTTCAGATATGTATTTCTAGTTTGCTACTTACCCTTTACTTGTCTAATTCATCTGTTTCTAATTTTAACTGATTGTTTTTTCTAGAAGTTTTTTATTTGTCTATTTTTCAAATGCAATTGCCCTTTTAAAAATGTATTGCAGCACTAAGATAAGATTGAAGGAATAAATTGGAGTTAACCTGTAAAAGTGGGATGATTATACTTTAGGCAGAGGTATAAAATAAAAACAAATACAATAATAACAAATTCTACTTACTGAGTTATATGCCTGCCACTGGACTGATTTCTTTACATTATTTTCACTTAGACCTTTAAACAACCCTTGCAGATTTATCTATACTTTTCACTTAACAAATAAGGTATGATATTTAATAAATGTGCACTCATTTATATAGCAATTCAATGACAAAACTGGACTGTACACCCCAAAACATTGCTCCCTTTTCTAGAACACATAATCCCCTAAAATAATCAGAATTGTGATTGCTTTTCAAAGGAATATGGTAGTTCAAGACTAAATCACAGTTCTTTTCTGGTTATGACTCAGTTCTGGGATTTTATCCCAGGAACTTTTAGGACTTCTGACATTATATCAACCTTGAAGGCCAAGTTGGTTTTCCCTTCCCACTTTCCTAACCCTAACAATGACTATGATTTAACAAAAACAGCACAATAAAGAGTACAGCATCCATCGGCATTTACTCTATTATATTTTTTGTTACATAAGATTTCTCTATAGACGTGCTTTGTAAAGCTCATAAATATTTGTTTTTTATTTAACACCTTCCTCACTTCAGAGTCATATGGTTTGCTCTATTTTGGGGTCATGACTTGGTTAACATAACAAGTTAACCTTCTGGAAATATAAGTTTATTTTTTTTAATCAGTGCATACTCACATTTTTAGATTTTTTTAAAAATATCTAAATCATAATCAAAGTTGAAATTGACCATGTTTTTCTTTATTTTAAATTTTCTTATCACTTGCTATAAGTTTATTATTTTTAATGTTTTATTGAAGTAACATATACATATATAATTTGCTATCTTTTACTGTTTTTAAGTGTGGAGTTCAAGCATCACTTTTTTCTTTCTCTTTTCCTTCCCTTTTGTCCTCCTTCTGTCCTTTTTCCCTCCCTTGCTTTGTCCCTTTCATGGTTGCTGTCTCTCTTTATTCCTCCTTTTCCTTCTCCCTCTCATACTTTCTTTCTTACATTGAGTTTTTTGTCTGTTTTGTTTCATTTTTTGTTTTTTAAACAAAGATCAGGATCAGTTATCATGCGGACATTTTTGACTGGTCTAATTGTTTCTTCCTAATGCTATTTAAAGTGTTCTATAGCCTCTGTATTTGATTAAACTGAAAGCTAAATCTTGGACTTAACTAGAATCCAGTTGGATACTTTGGCGAGAATACTTCAGAGGTGGCCCTGTGTATACCACCCTGCCTCTCATCAGGAAGTATGGGACATCTGCATGTCCCACTAGGAGCAAATGGTTCTAAGTTTCGTTAATGGGTTAAGTTGGCAACAGCCATGTTTCTTCATTTTCTTAAAGTGGCATTTTTTTTCCCCTTGTAATTCTATGTGGGGTGATACTTGAGCACAGTGGCTATTGTCAGTTTCCCATCAATCCTCCTTCACCTAATGGTGCTAGTGAACTCTGAAGATCCTTACTTGAATCAGTTATTTCAGGAGGTGCACTGATGTTGTGTGAATAATTTCTATTGCCTTGATGTATAAATAGGTAAACAGTGAATACTTTGCTGAGAGTGTTAGAGAAAGGAATACAGCACCTCAAAGATTCTCTTTTGGTCACTGGTGATTTGAGATGGCTTCATTTAATATTTAAATGCATCTCAAGCATGACTACACTGTTCTTTCAGTGATAAGTTTGAATTTAAACAAGCATCTAGTTGACATTTGCAAGACACTAAGTGACTCCAGCAACAACCTGGAATGTAAGTAGATTAATCATAGTCCTGTCAAGTGGAATTCTCTGTAGAGCTTGTTTATCGAGACAGAGTATAAAGGAATAAAGCAGATAAGAGTGTAAAAAGAGCAGTCAGAAGGCAAGGAATTAATACTTTTTTCTCTAATTCTTTAAGATTAGCTATGAAATAGGTTTCAGTTGCATTACAGAGAAATGAGAAATGTTTAGGAAGCTTTATAATAGCGTGTTTAGAAACAAAATATTTGGTATTGACTGAATTCCAACATTCGATGCTGAGCAGAAGCAGCATTTCTGTCTGGAACTCTTTTTTAAATCTTATCTTTGCTTTGCAGCTGTACCTGGAAAGAAGGAAGAGAAAACAACAAAGACAGTGGAGCAAGGTAAAAAAAAATGAAGGAGGTTGACATTATCTTCTTTAAAAAGACAACAACGTGTGGAGGAAAGCACTGGATCAGACAGGCAGAAGACAATAACCTTTAAGTCTGTTGCTCTATATATGACTGTCCTTGTGTGTTTTTCTGTGCCAGGGAGTACATGAGACGACAACCTAGGTTTGCCTTTCTTTTGTGTAACTAAACTTTGAGTATAAGTTCAGAATGGGAAAACTCCACAAACTGCTTAATTAGATCAGTAGACATGCTGAAGATTGTCAGAAATAAGGAGATGATCTGGGCCCACTTGTAGACATCCTTCTGTTGGATTTGTGGTTTCAGCAACAACTCATGGATTATAATTTGGAAAATAAAAATGGCCTAATCCTATTCATGCCAAAAAAAATTTCTATTGCTTGAAAAGATAATATGTAAAAAATAAGGAAGAAAAGCAACAGAAAAAGTAAGTTACTTGAGTTTATATTATGACTTCAGCTGTTGGTTCTCCCAAGAGGTTTGATTCTCAATGTTATAAATCATAATGGTATAAAATAGTTATACATTTTATCTTTATTTATGCAGCTATATCATAAATAGGTGATTGCAGAACATGCTTGAGAAAAATACTACAGCACACTAGACTTAAAACATTTAAAGTGATGTTGTGCCTATTCTTGGAGCTCAAAGAATGGTAATAATTTTAATTTTTCCCCTTGCTTTTGCTTTTATATAATATCATTACATAATAAAAAAATCTGAACTAGCAATAATGTCGTCAAAAACAAAGTCATAATGAGTTTTCCTCCAAAACTGAGATGCAATTAAATTGCTAAAATTCTAACATCAGAAATTCAAAATTCTTGCTATAAATACATTCAGAACATCCTTAAATTGCTCATATATCATACAAGTAAACTAAGGTTAAGAATTCAGTCAGGTAAAAAGATTGATTAATAATTTATGCCTTGTGCTTTCCAAAATAAAACCACATTATAATCACAATGAAAAAGTTTTTTCAATTTATTTTAACTTCTGTGGACAATCTCAACTTGTAGAACTCAATAGAAAGTTTCTATCAATTTCTTTGTGAAGAAAAGTAGATATTTTAGTTTCTGAAATATAAAGTAGGAGCCCTGATCCCAATTTTGACTTGTTCACTTAAGCAAGTTTCTAAGCCTACATTATTTCTTCTCCTTCTCTTTCTGCTTTTTCCTCTCCTCCTTCTTGCCTTTCTTCTTTTAAAGATAATTTTATAGGTGACTTGCCTAGCTGATAAGTTGTCGTGTAAGTCAAACGAGAAAACATATGTGAAAGGATTTCTAGATAAGCACATAACATTTACTTAAGCATTTTTCTTCACAAAATGAATTTCAATGCAGGTGAGATCAATTATCCAACCACTTTGAATTCACTGAGCATCACAGTTTTTTCCCCCCTCTATTATAAAGGTGTTGATTACTCATGGCAATTGTAGATTGCTTTTATAGCCACAGCATATTAAGAGAAGTTGGATCAGAAAGTAAACCACCCACACTAATTATGGTACCTAAGAGACAATTGATCTGAACACAAATTATTTCTTTTTTCTTGTCTACATTTTAGCATCAGTTTCATTAATTCTGTCATGTTTTCTCAAGTGAACAAGGGGACTGGAAATAGCTTTAGAGATATGAACTTACTTTTAGATGATTTTATAATTATTATTAACTTTTTTACTGAAATTACCTTTTATTTTATTACATCTTAGGCTCTTAGCTCATGTAAAAAATGAGCTTTTTAATGGCTTTTTAATATTGATTTGATAAATCATTTAGGATTTAAATATTGTATGGAAATGGCCTCATATCTTTCAACTATAATAATCATAGGAGATAGTGTATTTGATATCTTGATTATTTTTGTGATAATATATCAATTACTAATAATTAATATGAAATAAGTATTTTGTTTTTCAATAAAACACAGTTTATGACAGAGTAAGTCATAAATAATGATATTCTATATGGTTTCTCATAGTATTCTAATATTTATCCATTATATTTTAAGAATATTGTATACTATTCTTTGTTTTGTAGTTTTTAATTATCATCAGAAATACAATATAAAACTAGTTCATGATACAATAAAAAGTCTTTAAATATTTATTTTAATTTATTTAATCTTGAACACGTGGGCTTTATTAGAGGAAAAAAACATATGATTTATAATTCTTAGTAGATTTTAAGTAATCTTTATGACCTAAGTATAATTGTGTATATTGAACCTCTGGACTTAGTCTTCATTACAGCTATATCTGGGAAACATTGATTTAGCTAAACTTTACATTATGGGAAGTTCGTATTGTGAGAGGTTGAGTGAATTTTCTGTTTACACAATTTAGAAAATTATACCTCATAACATGTAAGAAGTAGAAATTTAGCTAATGTGACTTACAAAATGCTAAAAAAAATTACTCTATCACCTCTAGTTTATGATGAATCACGTGTTTTTTAATTATTCTTCTCATGAGGATCTTAAATGACTTAACTACAATTTTGAGTATTAAGGAACACTTTATGAATTCCTTCACTTTGAAGACAAATGCCTATGCACACGTGTTCTCTCTCTCTCTCTCTCTCTCTTTCTCTCTCTCTGATGCGTGCATGTACACACACACACACACACACACATACACACACACACACACACCACACACATAATTATCTTTACCTCCTTTGTTAGAAAGCCCTTACCTAGAAGTATGGGAATACTGCTTCTCAACAAATGTTTTCTATCAATAAATGTATGCTATTACTGTTGGGAGAATCAAGGAATGTCAAAGAATAAAAAACAAAACAAAGCAAAGAACACCAACAAAAAACCTGCAACTTGTGCTGCACTGTGAAGATTCATCTTTATACATTTGTGTTTTATATCTCGAAAAAGTACATTGCATTTCATGACTGCAAATTAATGCAAATTACTTACTTGTTGATATTTCATTTCTCATATTTAATTGTACATTTTTCTGCCTCAGTATTCTTTTTCAAAAATTGACCTTCCCTTCTAGATCCCATTTCCCTGTCCCTCATTTAATCTCTCTCTCAGATGAAGAAAATCTGTAGTAAGATTTGCTTGTCATTAGCGGGGAATGTAACCAAACAGTTACTCTAAAGAAGGGCATGGAAAACTAATCATGAACTTTAAAAATCTGAGTTGTCGGCTAAAGTCCCAGCATCTCCTTGTTTTTAATTTCCTTCCTTCAAAATGTCTTCAGAACAACAGTGAAAAGGTCAAATAAGTTCAACCACTTGCAAATGATCTTCCTTTGTCTTTCATTCGTACTTTTGCAAGGCGTCAATTGAGACTTTCTTCAGCGTCTACTCTAAGAGCTTGTAACAGTGCTGGCATACTGTTTTCAATAAATATTTGTGAGATGAATGCAAACAAAGAGGAATTGTTGAAGAAAGGAATGTTAGATGATCTAGGTGCCAACAAACTGCTTTAAATACCATTTAACATAGAGAATAGTTTAATAAGTCGAAATGATACTTCCAATAGTAGAGATGACCAAATATTTCAGAAACCAGAATATAAATTATGAAACCCTCCCTCTACCTTCATTTTAAATGGAAAATTAATAGTCAAGCATGAATTATTAATTAACCAATCATTCTTGTAATAATATTTTGTAAATATACTCTTTCTTAAAACTACATGTGGCGAAGAGTCACCATGTGGACAAAGTTACCAGAAAATTTAAATTAGAAATTGGAACTACTATATTGTGAATTTACAAAAAACACTTAAAATAGAAAAGCAAGTTAAGCAATAACTTAATTAAACAAAGATATGTGTCTAAATTTAGAAAAATTAGGCCTTATCTTAGTTTTTTTATGATTAGAGAGCTGGATCAAATTACATCTAACACACCTTCCAAATGTCAAAAATTTTCTATTCAAAATGTTTTAAAATAATATGTTCTGACATCAGAATATGGAGGCTATTCTTTTTTTAGGGGAAGCCTGGCCTAGAAAGATTTTTATTTTTTAGGATTTTGATATTCAAATGCTAAGAAAAATCATAGTTTGTAAACATAAATGTTTATGAATACTTTCGCATCTGAAAGTAAGTTGAAAATTTCATTTTAAAAAAATTAAGTATAGTTTTCCATCCTCCTAACAATCAGAAAATCACTTCAAAATTCAGTTAAGCCGAAACATGACAAAAGCATTTTTAAAGATTAAATAGAATTTGATTGCCTTTTAACTTCTAAAAATAAATTTGAACACAATCAGTAATTTTTTAAAGATACAATTAGAAAGCATGGATTATAAATGTATAAGAGTTCATTTCCTTTTTTGAAAGATTCAATTTTTGCCTTAAATTAAGAAAGTTTTGAGAATTTATAAACAAGATAATTTGTGTCCATCTGAAGACTTTCTGTTTTTCATTGCCTTTGATGCTATCTTGTCAACCATGGTCCCCTACATAATTGTAACAGTGTTTTACATTGTCACAACAGCAGGTAAAACCCAAGTGCTATTACCTACTTTGTATATTTGTCACTGTCCATATCAGATTTCTTCCCTTATTCTTCCCATTTGCATGCCTTGTTCCTTTTGGAACGTGTGATGTGTACTGATTGTAGATTTCAAGTAAATGTTTATACTATCCAAGAGTAATGATTTCCCTAGAAAAGCTTATTTATTTGAATAATGAATGTTTATATTTGATATGTCAAAGTTATAAAAAGAAAACAATTTTACGTTTAATATCAATGGAGTCAGTCTAAAGTTTTAGAGAATACAAATTGTATTTGTTTGCTTAATATGTGATTATAAAATAACCTATTGGCACATGTTGACTAAGTCATGCTGTTGACCCTCAATAAATGTTAAATGATAATAACAATATTATTGATTCCTGTGAATTCCAAACTTTTTGACAATAGTCTGTGCTTTGGTTGTTTAATATTTATTGAGCGCCCACAACAGGCTAGGCGCTGGGGAATGGGTGTGAGGGGTGAGGAGTGGGCTTCAAGTGGAGATACATGAAAATGAGCGTTCTGTTGGGTATATATATATTTTCACGAGAACCTTTAGCAATTCTTCACTATCTCACTTGCTCACATAACGTATTTTAATTATTTTGCTATTACTTTATTTGTTACATCTAGAATATTTTGTTTTCACAGCTATTTTTTTTATCACATTTATGGAAAATTCCCTTCCAATTCTTCCCTTCTCGCCTTCTTCCTGTCCACTCACCCCATTTATTGTTAAAACAAACAGCTTTCGATCCTACTTATCATAGCAGAACAGCGCTCACTCCAAGGACGTTTATATCATTACACTGGTTTCTCACAGAAGGCCATCTTCTGAAATATTTGATTCACGCCATTCAAACGTTCATTGGTAAGATGTTCAACACAAAAGAGAATGTCAGTCTAGAAAAAGGGGCCTGTGTGTCAACGATGTTGGTGATCTTTGGAAGTAATATTAAGAGACACGTGCATTAGTGCTGTACTTTTCTCCCAGAAGTTAAAAGTTCTTCATTATTAATGACCCATCTTCTCTAATAAGCTAATGTGGAACTCAGCGGTTCTTATTTTATTAAAGCAGCCTGCACGACAGGCATGAATATAGGTCACAAAGAGAGACGACTGTAGTGCCCAGATTTCTGTTTCTGGGCAAATATTCTGCCTTTCATACCGTGAAAATGAGCCACACTCCTGCCCAGTGTAACCTCCACACCCACCATTTCTCTTCCTCTTCTTAGAAACCCAGGGTATTTTGCAGAGTAAGACATGAAAACTGTACGATCACCCCGGGAACACCCCCCTCGCCCCACCCTTGTACTTCATACTAGGGATCACCATACTTATCACCAAGGATCCTCAGTACCTCTGAGGTCAGAGGACCTGGTAGGTAGATGGGCTACATTATGCTACCTGGAATTACCAAGAGTCAGACAAACCTAGGAGGAATGTGTCGCTCCTACACTGCCCGCATTCTGCCTCTTCCATGATTCATCAATAGAGTTTCTTAACAGAAACGTTATCGATCTTTTAGGGTCTTAAAAGTAACAAAATTTTTAGATCAAATGTGTCATCTTGGTTTACCTATTTCATAATTCTTGAATTTTGTCTTGACTGAGCTTCCAACAACCCTGTTGTTTAACTAATAGAATGGAAATAGAAACCATCTCATAAAGCCCAGTCAAATCTAGTTGTAAATATGAAGAAAGTTGTCATGTGAACTATAAATTTAATGACAATGCATTTCAGCCTTCTTTTGACAATGCTTTATTTAATTCAAAAATGTAAAGCAATACAAAGAATGCATTATTGATCATTGTCCACGTCTTAACATTAGTTTGATGATTCCTTAAATCTGTAACTGGCCATTTTCATTCTCATCATAAGGAAAATTCTCTTACAAATGTTATTTTTTCTCTTATAGAATTTTGATCACTGCCTCCAGGATTTAGCCCATAAAAACAATTTTTAAGTATTTAATGTAGACATTGGAAGATTAAAATTTGGGTCTCTGGAGAGAATAATCAACTTTGTGTGTTCCTTTGATATCCTAGCCTAGATTACATAAAAGACATTGAAAATGCATTGTAATGTTTACCATATAACACGGCAAGAAAACACCACCCTAATGAGCTGGGGAACATTATTGATCAGTTAATTACGTTTTTATCTATTAATAGTTACTTCCACTCCTGCTATTATTTAAAGCCATATATGGGTTGGATCTCTTTTATTCTCTTAGGAATCTTTAGTAGAATATGTATGATAAGCTGCTATATTACAAAGCAGAGTGACCAGAGCAAACATTGTTTTCTGAGATTTTTTTTTTCTTTTTTATTGTATTTTATTTTCTACAGTTTGCTTTTCCACTAAAGACCTATTTAGAAAAACAAAAACTGGAATATACTGTCTTGAATAAAATTGCTTACAATCAATTGCTAAGCTACATCCTGGAACAAATTAATGAAGTTTAAACTTCATACTCTATTTTTATCTATTAACTGATCAATAATGTTCTCAAGCTCATTAGGGTGGTGTTTTCTTGCCGGGTTATATGGTAAACATTACAGTGCATTTTCAATGTCTTTTCATACTCTAAAATTAAATTGCAAAGATAATCTGAAATCATCAACCCTGTATAAAAATGCATTGCTATTGTCTTCTCATGATAAACTAAACTTCAAGCCTCCCATTACTAGAAGCTTGTAAATTTAAATTTCTTAGAAGAATACAACAAGCTCCTGTGCCACCAGCCTCAGTGTGACTTTCCAGGACAGGCTCACCGCTTCTACCTCACTTCTGTGTTCAGTGATTCGGCCACATGATCTTCCACATCCCATGGTTTTTTTATGTTGTTCCTTATGTTTGAAGGACTCTTATCATTCTTCTTTCACAGCAAAATAGCTGTTTCAGAATCCGTCACAAATGTCGGTGCTTCTGTGAAGTGTCATTTTCTCAGGTTGAGCTTGTCAGTCTTTCTGCTGTGGGTCCAGAGTCCTGTGAATGTCACTCTCCCATTGCACTTAATCCATCTATGCGGATGCATCCCAACAAAGATCTCCAAGCAACCTTCTTTGTTTTTCTAATTCCCGATACAAGAGACACTCAGTAAATATCCATTGCATATAGTCTAGTTTTTCTTTGATACACACATGTCTTCCTTTTAAGATATAATTTCCAAAAGAAAAGACCTGGACTTCTTGATCTACAGGAGAGGTCCCTTGTCACACTGGTAAGCACTATAGGAAGAAAATCTTCTCATTTGTTGAACTAGCATTGGCTTTTATTTTATTCCAACCAAGCCCTTTTGAGAGCCTCACCTCAACCTGCGTTATGTGTATATATCTATCACCAAGTTTAAAATACAATTAGTGTAGAGATTTTTTAAAAATTTAATGAAACCCTAAAATACCAGCAAATAAAATCTAATAACACATAAAAAGAATTCTACATGACCTAGTGGGATTTATTCCAAATATTCCAGGCTTCTTCAACATTTGGAAACCATTTAATATAATCTATCACATCAATGAGCTAAAGAAGAAAAATACATGATCCTGACAATTGATGCAAAAAAGGATTTGACAAAATCTAACATCCATTAATATAAAAATTCTCAGCAAACTAGGAATAGGGAGAAAATTTATCAACTTGATAAAGAATTTCGACCAAAAAACTACTACTATACATATTATATATATTTTTTTGAGTCAGAGTCTCACTCTGTCACCCAGGCTGGAGTGCAGTGGCATACTCACAGTCACTGTAACCTCGACCTGCTGGGCTCAGGCAACCCTTTATCTCAGACTTTCAAGTAGCTGGAACCAGTGGGGTGTGCCATCATGCCCAGCTAATTTTTTTCTTTTTTGTTAAATTGCAGAGACGAGGTCTTGCCAAGTTGCCCAGGCTAGTCTCGAACTCCTGGGTTCAAGCAGTCCTCCTGCCTTCATCTCCCAAAGTGCTAGGGTTACAGGCATGAGCCACTGCACCCAGCCTAACTTTATGTCTAGTGGTAAGAAATTAAAAGCTCTCCTGCTAAGATCAAGAACAAAGCAAGGATATTTCCTCTCACTCTACTAAGTCAACATGTTACTGGAAGTTTTAGCTAATGCACAAGACAAGAAGCCAAAAGTATATAAATTAAAAGAAAGAAATAAAACTTTTTTCAAAGATGACATGATTGTTTCTGTAGAAAATCCCAAATAATAAACAAAATCTTTCTGGAACTATTCAGCAAATATAATAAAGTTTCAGAATACCAGGTTAATATACAAAAGTCAGTGACTCTCCGGTATAGCATTTATATAATCAACAAAAAAGAAATACTTAGGTATAAATTGAAAAAAAAGTGTAAGATCTATATGAGGAAAACTATAAAACTCTGATAAAAGAAATAAGAGGAGAACTAAATAAATTGAGAGAGACTCTATGTTCATGGGTGGGAAAACTCAGTATTGTTAAGATGTCAGTTCTTCCCAAATTGAACTACAGATTGAATGCAGTCTCAACAAAATGTTAACGAGTTATCTTGTGAATATTGACAAATTGATTATCAAGTTTATATTGAAAGGAAAAGACTTAGAATACCCAACAAAATACTGGGGGGCAAAGTTAGGAAGCTGACAACACTAGACTTCACAACTTAATAGAAAGGTGCAATAATCAAGACAGTGCGGTTTTAGTAAAAGAATAAATAGATCAATTGAACAGAATGGAGAGCCAAGAAATAGACCCACAAAAACATCACCAGCTGATCTTTGACAAGAAGCAAAAGGAATTCACTGGACAAAGGAGAAACTTTTTAACAGATGGTGCTGGAGCAAATGAACTTTTTAATAAA
>CAUYQG010203030.1:0-10265 GCA_963574415.1 Tarsius wallacei | reverse complement strand
GGGTACCTGCATAATGAACATTTGTATACCTAACCCTGAATTGTACCCCACATCTCTAAATAAAGAAATTAAGGCCAAAAAAAGTCCCTTATGGAATTATTTATTGTAGAAGACCCACTATGCTTCATTAAGTCCACTGTGGACATAACTATCATCTCTTTTTATACTTACTTACGACAGAGTCTAAGCCAAGAAGGACCTCAAATGAAAGGAGATTTGGGTTCCTCCTGGAATTCAGACCAAACTACTAAGAAACATGGTATAAGCACAGATCTTCATTATTTTCCCTTAAGGAAGGAAAAAGGCCAGGTATAGTGGCTCATGCCTGTAATCTCAGCACTTTGGGAGGCTGAAGCAAGAGGATTGCTTGACCCCAGGAGTTCAAGAACAGTCTAGGTAACACAGCAAGACCTCGTCTCAACAACAACAAAAAAATTTTAATTACCCAGGCGTGGTGATGTGCACCTGTCGTCCCAGTTACTCGAGAGGCTGAGGTGGAAGGATAGCCTGAGCCCAGGAGGTTGAGACTGTGGTAAACATGATGGTGCCACTGCATTCCAGCCTGGGTGACAGAGACCCCAACTGGAAAAAAAAAGACAGAAAAAAATGCATTCCATAAATCTTACGCACCTCCTTCAGCTGCTATGCATATAGACTTTTAGCACTTGACATCCATGACTTCAACAGGGAGTGAAGAGGACTTCCATCCTTCAGTCCCCTTTCATATTGGCAGCATGGTCATAGAAGATGCAGGCTCTGGGGTCAGAAAGATGGACTTCAACAATTCACAGTTGCAAAGATGTGGAATCAACCTAAATGCCCATCAAATGATCAGTGGATAATGAAAATGTGATATATGAGGGGGACCCAAAAAAACCCAGAATTATCTTTTAGAGGGTGGGCCACTTGTAGTACACTCAAAATTTGTTCCTTCATGTCAAATGGTGAGCCAAGTTTTATCTGGAAGTTTTGAGAAGATTGCAACATGATGTGTGGAAGAAATGTCCAGAGTTGTGGTAAACAGGTGAATGTTTTTTCACCATGACAACACACCTGCCAACATCGTGCTGAGTACTGAACCATTTGTCACCAAAAATGGCATGACTCCATGCCCCACCCTCCCTATTTACTCATTCTCGCCTCAAGTGACTTTTTTTATTTCCCTGGATGAAAAAAGGCCTCAAGGGTAAATGTTTTTCCAATTTGGAAGAGGTGAAACAAAAAATGACAGATGCACTAAAAAGGATCAAAATTGATGAGTTTGAGAACTGTTTTGAGCAGTGAAAAAACATCTCAATGGGTGTATTGTATCAAATGGAAAGTACTTTGAAGGTGACTGAAGTTTAAACACGTAAGAATGAACACAATTTTTTATAAGTAAATTTCGGTTTTGAGGGATTTAGAAATATATATTTTGAGGGTATGCACACACACACAAACACACACACACACACACACACACACAATGGAGTACTATTCAGTCACAAAAAAAAACAAAACAAAATAATGTCTTTTGCAGCAACTTGGATGGATGGAATTTAGACCATTATCCTAAGCGAAGTAGTGAAGTAATGTAGGAATGAAAAACCACATACTACATGTTCCCACTTACAAGTGGGAGCTAAGGTAAGGGTCTGCAGACATAGAGAATGGTATAATGATATAATGGACATTGGAGCTCAGACTTCTTCACCACTATACAATGCATCTATGTAATCAAAAAGCAGTTGCACCCCTAAAAATATTGAAATTTATAAAAAAGAAAGATGGTCTTCATCATTTATTATCTGAAAGTCATGGATTCCTTTGTGAAAGGGTAATAATAAGATATTGCACCCCTTATATTTGTTTTAAAAAAGTAATTATCTTTTAGAGGGCGGGTCCCTAAGAGTGAAATGAAATAATGAATGTAAAAACCTTAGCACAATGTCTGGTACAAAATAAATGTTCCATAAATACTAGAGGTTGCTGTGACATTTTTGTTGTCATTGTCACTGCTATTATTTTCAATGATATGCTCTACCAAGTGGGGACATTGGAAAAAGAGGCAGCCATGACAGAGAAGTTATACTGTTTATACTTTGGTCCAAATTGGAGAGAAAAAAAAAAGTCACTTCATGCTTGTTTTGTTCTTATTTTACTTTATGCATCAGATACTATCTAGTGTTAATTATGTGCCAATGAGTTTTCTAAACATAGGACTTATTGAATCAAAAATCATTTAATTTTAAAGTATCACTAATTTGATAGCATCTATGTTATAGCATATTGAAAATTTATTGTAAAGCCAAATATAAATACTCTGAAGAACGCATATGCTTTTTCTTTATACATTCAAAGAATAATAGCTGAATACATGCCATGAGCCAGTCCTGCTTCTAGCTAGTTACTAGGGTAACAACTTTCAACAAGACAGACAAGTTGTCTGCCCCAAATGTACATTCTGTTGAGATTTTTGAAATAATCACCCTGCTTTTTTCTGTATTGAATTTCAACCGAGCCCAAATTGAAGGTAGTTCAATCATTTCTTTAGCAGTCAGTTTTAGATCTGTCCTAAATGATTTGGCTTCCTGGGGCAATTCACCAGTAATTCCCAGAAACTACAGCTAACCTGGGTAACCAGGAAGGCTCATTAACACTACCACAGACACAGGGGCAGCAGGCTGGGCTCAGCTTCCTACACCAGTGCCAGGCTCAGCCACAGCAGGGCAATAGGGAAGCATGATCTTCTTGGCTAACTCTAACTGGGGTGGACAGCTGAGACGCTTGACGTGCCCCCTGCAGCACAGCTTCAAGTCATGTGACTCCACTGATCAGGTCACAGCACCAGGGAAGTTGGACTGCAGCCATCACCACAGAGTGATTCATGTTCAGCAAAAGCACTGGTCAGGCAAGGAAGTTTAGGGGCAAAACAGTTCACTGCAAGGCAGGCTCTACTTTCACTGCAAGTCATAGGAACCCTTAAATTCATCCAGTGTGGAAGGGCCTCCTGGCACAGGAGTGCCTCTTAAACTGTGCTGATGAGGACTCATCAGTAGAATAGGAAGATAGTGAATATAGACACGTGAGTATATTCATGCATATATTACATGTAGTTACCTTAGGTACACATGGTATCATAAGTTTTCAAATATCTTTTATTAAAATAAGTGTCTTTGTTGAACTAGAAATTGACCTTCCATACAACCCATCAATTCTCCTTCTGGGAATATATCCAGAGGAACTCAAATCATTCTACAAAAAAAGATACCTGCACATGCATGTTTGTTGCAGCACTATTCACAATAGCATAAACGTGGAACTAACCATGCTGTCCATAAAAACTGGGCTGGATTTTTAAAATGTGGTACATATACATGATGGAATATTATGCAACCATAAAGAATGGATTTGGAGTCTATCATACTCAGTGATCTGTAACAGAAACAAAGAACTGAGTACCACATGTTCTCACTCATAAGTGGACCCTGAACACCTATCACAATACTACAAGAAAGGGATTGGCAGTAGTGGGACACTGCCAGGCGGGTTGGGTGGAGGGAGCATAGAAAATCAATAAGTGTGTCTGGTCCCAATCCAGGTGAAGTGAAGGCCAACGGAGGCCCAAACTTCACCTATACCTAAACCACTTATGTACCCAATCCTGACTTGTACCCCACAACTTTAAAATTAAAAAATTTAAAAAGAAAACAATTAAAAATAAAACAAGTATCTTTGTTATAAGGAATATATCCTACTCTGTAGCCATTAATGCTATTCCTGTTCTGCTATTGCCTGGTCTATATTATTGGCTTTTTCATTCATTCATTCATTTATTCATTCAGTCACTTGACAAATGTTCATTGAGTGACTTCACATGCCAGGTCCCAGGGATGCAGCAGTGAGCAAAACATACAAAATTCCGCCCTTGTAAAGTTTACAGTCTAGTGGGCTGGGTGGTCATTTATATTCCTCTTCAGCAGATATCCACTCCCTGCCTCCCCTCACTGCAGGTGCAGTATCCTTCTCTGCCTCCACTGATTGAACTTGGATGTGTGAGTTGCTTTTGTTGTTGTTGTTGTTGTTTGTTTTGTTTTGTTTTGAGTTGGAGTCTCACTCTGTCACCCAGACTGGAGTGCAGTGGCCTCGACCTGCTGGGTTCTGGCGATCCTTCCGCCTCAGCCTTCTGAGTAGCCGGAATTACAGGCATGCGCTACCATCCCGGCTGATATTTTGATTTATTGTAGAGATGAGGTCTCGCCAAGTTGCCCAGGCGGGTCTCAAACCTGCGGGCTCCAGCAATCCACTCACCTCAGCCTCCCAAAGCGCGGGATTACAGGCTGAGCCACCGAGCCCGGCTGTGAGTTGCTTTAACTAAAGGACTGAGACATGAACAGGGGCCTTCTCCATGCTTGTCTCTTGCGCTACTCCCTTTCTTCATGAGAACAACATGCTTTGGGAAGCCACTGGTCCAAGGAGGTTGAGGGAACATGTGCAGACCTGTGGGCGTGAAAGTAAACACTTGTCACTGAAAGCTTCTGAGTTGGGAAACAGTTTGTTATACAATGTAATGATGGCAATAACTCACCAATATAGAACCAGATAATTCAAGAAACTTTCCAACATTTGAAAGTTTGGTTTTTTTTGTTTGTTTGTTCATTTGTTTTTCTGTTGTTTTTTAAGATGGGGGTCTCGCTATATTGACCAGGCTGGATTCGGACTCCTGGGTTCAAGTGATCCTCCAACCTCCCGAGTAGCTGCTTCCTGAGTAGCTGGGATTACAGATGCATGCTCCCACACCTGGCTCCTGAAAGTCTGATTTTTCTATGGAAGAAAAATTATATCCCAGTGGAGACATTTTGAAGAACATCAAGCTTCTCACTTTTCTCTGATTGTAAGCCCCTCTCCCCATGCTGTCCTGCAGAGGGCCTTTCTTTCTCAATATCACCTTTTCTCAATATCACTTTTTCAATAAAACGGAATCTAGGTCTTCCTGAAAAACACAAGCACTTTTTTTGGATATACACACCATTGTTTGCCCAGTTTTGTGGATTCATATTTTAAGCAAGTTGTGCAGAAAATGGTGAAGATTTAGGAAAAAAATTAAAAATGTTATCAAAAGTTTTATAAATAAGGCATGAAACTGTGGGGAAGCAGAGTGCCAGCCCCATAACTGAGTGTCTGTAGATACTGTTAATTGATGTTAGAAGAGAAAAATGGAGTTATTAATGTAAAGTATATTGACAAATTCATTTTTCTTCTGTATTCAGAAGCAAACAAAAATAAGCATGTTCTTTGTAGCAGGGGAATATCAGTTGAAACAGGTGTCTAGGGAAGGCTTGACATCTCCTCTCCTAAACTTGTTTAATGTGAGGAAAAACAAGGAATGTTAGGGCCTAATCAAAGGCAGAGGAATGGCCCAAATCACTGATTCTTTCATGTTTTCGGATTGCGGATTTCTTTAATGAGATGAGAAATCCTGCAGAACACATCCCCTGTTGGCTCCTGTAAGTATCCAAAAAGATTGTTAAAAAGCTCATTGGATTGAATGGCAAAACAGAAGTTGCCTTTGCCTCA
This sequence comes from Tarsius wallacei, assembly GCA_963574415.1. Taxonomy (NCBI): domain Eukaryota; kingdom Metazoa; phylum Chordata; class Mammalia; order Primates; family Tarsiidae; genus Tarsius; species Tarsius wallacei. The sequence goes on along the minus strand of CAUYQG010203030.1, from coordinate 4,709 downwards.
CTATGATCTTTTTCAAAAAACAGATATTTGTTCACTCATTCAGGAAATTTTATTAAGTATCTATTTAGTGCCCTGCACTATTTTATGCAGTTATAATACTGCAAAGATCTAGACAAATCACCTGTCTTCATGGAGTTTACATTCTATCACAAATGTAAGGGTGCAGTGGTGTGCTCCTATAGTCCCAGTTACTCAGGAGACTGAGGTGGGAGGATCTCTTGAGCCCAGGAGTTTGAGTCCAGCTTAAGGAACATGGTAAAATCTCGTCTCTTTAGGAATAAAACAAAATAACAACAATTAAAAAAAATGTGTCTAACTCAGCTTTAAAAGAGTAACATAAATACAATAAATTTGACTGACTGTTTAAGACACTTTTGGATCTATAGTTCTCAGACTATTATAGAAAAGTTCTAAGAATTTATTATTCCTTACACATATTTTAATAAAGGCAAAAAATTTCCAGAGTTTTTAAAAATTTTTATGTATTTTTTAAACATGTAGGGTGCAATTCAGGATTAGGTATACAAGTGGTTATCATACAGGTAAAGTTTGGGCCTCCCTTTAAATTTCCAGAGTATTTAGAAGAATTCCAAGAGTTTCAAAAAAACAGGAATGTGAATGTAGGAATCATCTTTCAAAAATCCATGTGTTCATTTATTAGTCAAAAACAAAAGGTTTTAAAATAACGTTAGTTTTAGAGGTGTTTCTCATGTCCTTCATTAAGTGCATTTTCCTTCATCTCTTTTCTTCTGGTAGTTGAGGAAAGAGATCAGGAAAAGATGGTTTAAACAGCTTGTTGCAATTCCACAACACCATATTGTAGGGAGGATCTGAGATTAAGCATGTACACTGGACTTCTTGTGTAGTGAAAAGCTCTATCTAGATGCATTATTCAGATGATACTTTTGGTCTCACAAGAAAGAGATTCCTCAATACCCTTTCTACACTGTCACCTAGAAGACTCCAGGAGTGACAGTTTGGCTGCACAGCTGGAGTCAACATACAGAGGGTGTGGCTGCCTCTCAACCAATGAACACATTACAGGCAACTAAAAGGTATGCTGAAAGTCATTCCACTCTCTGATCCACAGTTCTGAGAACCACTTGGCAGGAGAGAAACCTGCCTGGCAAATGTTACAGGAACAATTTGTTTAAAGTCTACAAGACCTATTATCGTTATCAATACCTGATCAATCCCTCAAGTGAGGGTTTAGGCATTGATAATTTTTTGTTTTGTATCTGAGAAACAAAATGACTTATATTAGCACCTTGATATGATTTTAGATCCACTATTGTTATTTTTCACAAAAGTCATGTAACCAGTGATATTCACCCCATGAATACCCTGCATAGAGCCCAGGATCTCTAGGTCATTTTCCTTTCTCCACAAATTTAAAAAGAAAAAAAAAAACTTCTTCCTGTGCATTCCTCTAAGGTTTTAGCAGCCTGCAAACCTGTGGGGACAAATATGGCTTTCTAAAATTTGACTTGTAAAAAAAAAATCTGTGAATAGTTCTTATGTTTAGCTTATATTACCCTATTTCCTGCTTAAAAGAAAGCAAAGCACCCGAAGGCTAGAACTGGACATTTTTGCAGATAGCAAAAATAGTAACGGCTCTAATTTTTTTTTTTTTATCAGTTAGAAATCCCAGCTTAGATCTCTACCACCTGCTTATGAAAACTTTCAAGAAACTCTGTAGAGGACAACAGGAAGGAAACCAAGGTTTGTTTCCTCTCCTGAAGCCACCTTGGCAAGGTATAGAAGCAGCAAATCTCCCTCTAGTGCCCCCTTTTGGCTAGCCCTCACTGTCTTCATGAAGCTATGGGTCTATATATTTACCGGTGGAAAAATAACAATAGCTAACATACATTAAGCATGTGTTATCTGTCAGGAGTTATATGCATTATCCCACTCTAACTTGAAAATTATTCTTTGAGGTAGATTTGGTTTCCATTTTTCATATTATTAAATGAAAGCTTAGAGAGGCTGAGAATCTTCCCCATGGTTCAATAACTAGTAACTGAAAAAGGCAGGGCTCAAATTCAGTTCTATCAGTCTCCAAAGCCCATGCTCTCTACCAGCACACTGCGTTGCCTCCCAAGAAGTCACTGAACTTATTTTAGAAGTTTGATCTTCTTTGTAAAACTAGTCAGGGCAACATGTGGGCAATTCAGTTCAAGCTCTCTATGTACAAATGTCTGCCTTATAACTCAGGCTCGGGACCACAGGACATTAATGGCCATCCCAGCAAGAGAGGGAGGCCAAGCGTGAAGGTTTCAGTCCCAGCAAACTTGCTCTTCAGGTGCCCCGTTACTTCCTGCTCTTTAAAACGCGAAGTGGAATTTTCCAGTTTATCGGTACCTTCTTCTCTATGGCAACAAAACAAACCAACCCCTCAAAGTAGATGCTGAGTGAATTTCAATTTAACAGTTCAAATTCCTTCCCACACAAAAATCATTATTGGGATTTTTAAAATTTTTATTAAAATTTAAAGTATGTTGGTTTAATTTTAAATTTAGATAACTGAACACTAGTGATATCATACACTTTTAGCCTTAAATTAGTTAGAACATGTCCCTGCATTAATTTGCCAAAGTTACATTAGACAATTCAGAAAAGATATTGAATAAGAATAGGCCACATCAAGAGAACTACAGGCCAATATCCCTTATGAACATAGATGCAAAAATCCTCAACAAGATTTTAGCAAGTCAGGTCCAACAACATATCACAAATATCATCCACAATGACCAAGTAGGATTCATTCCCAGGATGCAGGGATGGTTCAACATCTGCAAGAACATAAACATAATTAAATACATCAACAGATGTAAAGACAAACACCACATGATTTTATCATTAGATGCAGAAAAAGTTTTTGATAAAATCTAGTATCCCTTCTGGATAAAAACCTTCAAACACCTAGGTATAGAAAGAACATACCTCAAATTAGTAAGTGGCATCTACAATAAACTCACAGATAGCATATTGCTAAATGGTCAGAAATTGGAAACATTTCCCCTGAACTAGAACAAGACAAGGCTGTCTACTCTCACCCCTCTTGTTCAGCATTGTGTTGGAAGTCCTAGCTAGGGCAATTAGACAAGAGAAGGTATCTAAATAGGAGAAGAGGAAGTCAAGTTATCCCTCTTTGCTGATGATATGATCCTATACCTTGAAAATTCAAGAGAATCTGTCAAAAACCTGTTTGCACTGATAAAGGACTTTGGCAAAGTCTCAGGGTACAAAATAAATGTGCGAAAAACAGTTGCATTCCTATACACCAACAATAAGCAGGCAGAGACCCAAATAAAAAGCATAATCCCATTCACAATAGCCACCAAAAAAATGAAATACCTCGGCATCTTCCTAACCAGAGAAGTGAAAGACCTTTACAATGAGAATTACAAAACACTGCTCAAAGAAATCCAAGAAGACAAAAACAAATGGAAAAATATCCCATGTTCATGGATAGGAAGAATCAACATTGTTAAGATGTCCACCCTACCAAAGGCAATCTACAGATTCAATGAAATACCCATTAAGTTACCAACATCATTCTTCTCAGACCTGGAAATGACAATTCAGAAATTTATATGGAAACATAAATGACCACAAATAGCCAAAACAATCCTTAGCAAAAGAAACAAAGCAGGAGGTATCACACTTCCAGACTTCAAACTTTATTATAAGGCTACAGTAATCAAAATAGCCTGGTATTGGTACAAGAACAGGCACATAGACCAACGGAACAGGATAGAGATTCTGGAAGCAAAGCCTAAATTCCTCAACCAACTCATCTTTGACGAAGCCTCCAACAACAACTACTAGGGAGAGGAGAACCTATTTAGTAAATGGTGCTGGGAAAACTGGCTGACCACATGCAGAAGTTTGAAACAGGTCCCTACCTATCACCGTACACAAAAATTAACACTAAATGGATCAAAGACCTAAACATAAAACCTCAAATTATAAGAATCCTAGAAAGCGCAGGAGATATCCTTATGGAAATTGGAACTGGGAACCAATTCCTATTCAGAACCCTAAAGGCCAATACCTTAAGAAATCAGATAGACAAGTGGGACTTCATCAAATTAACGAGCTTCTGCAAAGCAAAAGAAACCATCATAGAGCAGAGAGACAGCCCACAAAATGAGAAAAAATATTTGCCAACTGTATATCTGACAAAGGCCTAGCATCTAGGATCTACAAGGAACTCAAACATGCCGAAAGGAAAAAAACAAACAGCCCCTTTAAAAAGTGGGCAAAAGACGTGAATACACACTTCTCAAAAGAAGATATATGGGCAGCCAATAGACACATGAAAAAGTGCTCAGCCTCACTCATCATCAGAGAAATGCAAATCAAAACCACATTGAGATACCACCTAACCCCTGTAAGAATGGCCATCATTAATAAAACAAACAACAACAGATGCTGGCTAAGATGCAGAGAAAAAGGAATGCTTCTACACTGCTGGTGAGAATGCAAACTAGTGCAACCTCTTTGGAAGACAGTGTGGCGATTTCTGAAAGAACTAGAAATCAACCTTTCATATGACCCAGCAGTTCCCCTATTGGGAATATATCTGGAGGAACTCAAATTATTCTACGAAAAAGATACCTGCACATGTATGTTTGTTGCAGCTCTATTCACAATAGCAAAAACATGGAACCAACCATGTTGCCCATCGAAACTGGACTGGATAA
>CAUYQG010203029.1:0-28197 GCA_963574415.1 Tarsius wallacei | reverse complement strand
CCATTGAATTTAGCACCATGGAAGTCATGGGTGATCCAAGGGAAAGCATTTTGTTAGAGTGGTTGGAGGTAATGCCGGCTAGATGTGCCTTGGAGGAAATGGAAGGAGAGAAATTAGAAACAGAATGTGGACTCTTTCAAGGAGTTCTAAAGCAAAGACTTAAAATAGTAGCTAGTGGAAAAGTGGAATAAGGGTGTCTCCAGCATTTTTTAGGATTCTTATAGTTTGAGGTTTTATATTTAGATCTTTAATTCACTTAGAGTTGATTTTTGTGTATGGTGACAGGCAAGGGTCCTGTTTCATTCTTCTGCATATGGTCAGCCTGTTTTCCCAGCACCATTTACTGAATAGGCTCTCCTCTCCCCAGTGGTTGTTGGTGGAGGCTTTGTCAAAGATGAGTTGGATGAGAAGTTGAGGTTTTGCTTCCAGGATCTCTATCCTGTTGCAATTGGTTTATATGTCTGTTCTTGTACCAATCTTGCTTTGATTATTGTAGACTTGTAGTAAAGTTTAAAGTCTGGAAGTGAGATTCCTCCCACTTTGCTTCTTTTGCTAAGGATTGTCTGGGATATTCATTTATGTTTCCAGCACAGGTTTCACCCTTCAGCTCCAGATTCATACAGAAACCTGCCTACTTCACATTTCCCCTTAGATTTCTAATAGATACATCAATTCCAGCATGTACAGCACTAACTCCTGACCCTTCTCCTCAAACATACTTTATCTATAACCTTCTTCGTTTCAGCTGAGGACAATCCCATCCTTACAGTTACTCAGGACAAAAAGCTTGCATTCTCTCTTAATTATCTTAATCACACTCCCTATATCTCTTCCCTCTCCATATCTGAAATCTTGTATCATTTCCACAGCTTACTATCTTAGTCTAAGACACAATCATCTTTCACGTAGGTTACTGCAACAATCTCCTACTCACCATTCCACAGTCTACTCTTAAGACATTATCCGGAGTGATCTCCTTTCAGGACTCTTCATGGTTTCCATGTCACTCAGTAAAATCCAGAACCTTAAAACAGCCTCAAGAACCCACAGGATGTACCTAGCCCCATTATCCCTCTGACCTCAAAGCTACTACTCTCCCCTTTACTCACTCCTCATTTGGGAATGTGTCAGTTGACCACCTCTTGTTTCAGGAGAGTCTGGGAAATCAAGCTTTGTTTCCTAGGCATATTGCCATCCCAACAAAATAAGAAGAAGAACAGGAAGGAGTTTTAGTGAGGGACTCATGATAGTCTTATCTTACAAAGAGGGAAACAAAGTCTCAGATAAGCTAGGCTACTTCCAGGAAAGTTATCCAACTTTCCCAAAATTCAGTAATTTTTCTAGAAAGTAATTAGCTAGAAAAATAGTAAGCCGGACCAGGTGCTGTGACTCACACCTGTAATCTCATAGCTTTGAGAGGTCAAGGCAGATGGATTACTTGAGGCTGGGAGTTTGAGACCAGCCTGAGCAACATAGCGAGATCTCAACTCTACCAAAAATTCTAAAAATTCACTGAGTGTGGTAGTGTGCGCCTATAGTTCCAGCTACTCAGAGGCTGAGGCTGTAGGGAGCTATGATCACATCACTGCATGCCAGCATAGGCAACAGTGATACTCTGTCAGTAAGAAAAAAGAAAGAAAGAAATGGTAGGGGAAAGGGGGAGGGGTAGGTAGCAAGGAAGGAAGGGAGTGAGGGAACAAGAAAGAAAATAATAAATTGAAATTCAAATTCAGGTCTATCTGACTCCACATTCCATTATTTTTTAATTCCATCAGGCAACTTCCCTTATTTAATGAAAAATATCAACCTTTGAATGATTTTGAGCAGAGAATTTGTTCTTTCCAACTGCCTAGCACAAAATAGTCATCTCATAAATGTTCTTGACAATGATTAAAATTATATCTCCAGACAATGTCAATAATTGATTGTGTCACCTGTGCTGAAATGGGACTTTAAGAAAAAACTTATTTTAAGTATTTATGTTCTTCTCTTAATAGCCACTGGAGTACAGTCTATCAAATATTTGTTTGCATTTTAACAATAACTTTAGTTCAATTATTTTCAACTTAGGTTATATATTTTATTCCTCTATGGAGCATTAAAAAAATTATAAATGCCAAAGTCTTCTCTGCAGATTCTGATTTAAGTAGCTTAGGAGGCCTGGAGACAAGCATTAAGAAAAGCTTCCATTATCATTTAAATATGAAGCCAAAGTTTAAATCTGCAAGTTTAGTTTTTAAATGTCTTACTAAGGCTAAGCTCCTATGTAGAGATTACAAGTTCTTCTCAGTTGATGTTGACTACACAACTCTCCAGGCTCAGTTCCCAACACTTCTATCCTCACGCTCTTTGCCCCAGCTTTAACAAAGTAGGACACTTCCTTGACACTGCTGTGATGTTTTATATTTCCATCCCTGCAGTCATGAAGCTGCTTTGAATGCTTCCCTCTGCCTCTCCCCCCATAAATCAACAGCAGAAGCATTCGCCCATCAGGACTCATCGTAGGTGTCATTGTCTCTGGGCGTTGTTCTCCCTTTTGTCCCCTACTGCACTGTTGCAGAGACTGCTAGAGGCCACCAGAGAAGGTTGCTCTGTTTCCTTGTACACGCTACATGTTCTCAGAAGTAGTTACCAATTTTCCAGCCCCCTTGCATCCAGTTGGAGCCATGCCACTGGCTAGAACCAGTGGAATGAAATGTGGACTTAAGTGACACGTATTATTTCCAGGAAGAAAGCGTGAGAATCAGAAGTAAGATCTTTCATAAGCTTTTCCTAACTCCCAGTTGGGTAGCCTCAGGGTGACCATAAAAGTACAAGGAAGCAGAGACACAAGGTAAAAGCAGTCCCAGTCTCTGAGTCGCTGCTTAATGGGAAGACAGCCAGGAGAACTGCCTATCAGAAGCATTAGCATTGGGTTCTGCATGAGCAAGAAATACATTTTCTTTGTATGAAGGCACCAAGGCTTGGAGTAGGTTTTGAGTCATAGTTATCCTAGCCTAAAACATGAACTTTGCCTTCTACTCCATTTGATACCTTTTTCGCAGAATGATATTTATTTCTTTACATGCTTGTCTCCATTACTTATTTGCATATTCTGATTCCAGAGCCCAGCATATAAGTACTTATAGTTTGCTCAGTTGAATTCAATCAAGAATGCTAAAATACAACTGTAAACCTTATTATAATGTGTTATTCGCCAATGGTAAAACATTTTAACGTCCTTATAATTCTTAATAAAAATAGCTGTCATCAGATAAATAAACAAATCATTAGGTTGGAAACATTCATTAGCTATTAATTTTCTGGCCATAGAAGATATTAACCGATGAGGTAATTAGCCACATTACTCTCAGCATCACCTCTCTACCCTATACACTCACATGTAGATGCACACTTGCAAGTGAACATATGTACACACAGAGGGACACACAGACATGTACACACATTTTCATGAAGTTGTTACCTGGTTATTTGTGGCATCTGGTGTTTTATTCCTTTTTTCTTGATTGAATGTGAAACCTGATTTTTCTTTATGTCTTGGGTTAAATTATCCTCTCTTTGTGTGTGAGAATGGCTTTTATACCTCTTCTGCTTAAAGATGTGCTCAGTGTTTTGCTTCAAAAGGGCTGTGTCTCCCAAGGCTGATCTAAAAGCAGGTTGTTAGATTAAGGAATTCTCTTTTGCTGCCATGCTTTAGAGGGACTGCCTCTGTTCTCTAACCCAAACAAACAGGGTTCTGGCTTCGTCTGAGAAGCTAAAACAAAGAATACATACTTTTTAAAGGAAACCATTACATAACAGAAGTACTATGGCTTCTTATTAATTAACTTTATTAGACACTAAGAAGAAAACAAAATCTAACATAAGTGGGACGCATAGAAGGAAGAAAACTAAAAGTGGAAGGTGACCCAGGCCTTTACATTTTCAGCCTTAAACCCTGAACAGGCCATCCTCAACTTGAGGCTGGTGACTGGACTCAACAGAATGGCTGAGAGTCAGAAAAAGTCTCTTCCCTTTTGTTACTCTTGCCTCAAACTCAGAGAAGAATGCTGGCAGAGCCATAGCTGCAGTGTGACTCTTCAAGGCTCTCTCTCCCATCTTGCATGTGAGATGCCCAAGAGTTGTCTTTCTTTAGTTGACATGACATTCAGGACAGCAAATCCTCCCCCTACAAAAAACCAAGTGAATGCTCTTCCACCTCGGTCCTGTGTGACACACCTGTGGGCATCTAAATTTGCCTGAACACCATGCATTTTTCAGCTGAATGGACAAACCCAACTAGTGAAATTCAACTCAGTCTTTAGTGAATTCCAGGTAAGGTGAGTTCCTACTAACTCTAAACTCCCAGAACATGTTATTAATATTGCCAGCAGAGGACTTATTTGTAGCTCTACAAGGTCCTATAACTGGTCTGCGAACCATCCTAGAAAAAGTGTTACGTACCTCATTGCTGAATGTCATTATGGTCACCTTTGAAGTACTCTCCTTGGGAAGCTATGCAATGATGCAAGCGCCCAAAGTACCCATCAGAGCAATTTTGGAGCTCTTTTTCTGGAATGGCCATCAGAGGTGTCATCGTTATTTGTTGTCTGACAATTAAGTTCACGAACTTGTCACCCACCGTGCGCTTATGTTGACAGCACTGTACAAATAACTGTATTGGAGTACCTTCCCTACTTACCTGATCTGGCCCCATGGACTTTTTTCTTTACCTGAAGCTAAAGGGAATATCGGAAGGAAGATATTTTATGACATTCAGGACATCAAGGGTAATATGACGATGACTCTGATGGCGATTCCAGGAAAAGAGTTTCAAAATTACTTTGACAGGTGGACTGGGTGCTGGCATCGGGCATAACTTCCCAAGGGAAGTATTTTCAAGGTGATGGTAATGATGTTCAGCAATGAGATATGTAGCACTTTTTCTAGGATAAGTTCGTGAACTGTCAGACCTCGTCTATATGTCCATTTTCCCTGCTAGGTTTTGTACCTATTAAGGGCTAGAGCCATTTGTATCCTTGTATCCTTAGCACCAGCTCCATACTTTCCCCTGGACAAGCTCAATAAATGTATTTTTATAGTTGAACAGCACAAAACAATTTATAGTAGAACCTAAATACAAGATTTTCTTATTGCTTTCTCATAAAGAATTTGATCTATAAGAACTGCTAATGGCTTCCCCTCTTGTCACCCTATGACCTATGACTATGGCTTTCCCAAGCTCTCAATCTTAATCAACTTAGCAGCCTACTTCAAAAGCCACGCTCATCTTCTCTGATAATTACTTACTGAATGGGAAAGTGAGAATAACAGAAAAGTGAGGGAAATGTCCTCCATGCCTTAATGAATTAATACAGTTTATTCCTCTTCAGTGCTTGGTAAATTTGTAGATGCAGGTTTTAGAAGCTATTCATAACAGAGTAGGTTTTAATAAAATTGCTTATCATGTTTTTCAACTTATGTGGAAACCATACAACAATTTCAGAACCTGGAGATTCTTTTCAAAGCTGTACATCTTAAATGCTATTTACTCTTACTGGAAATACTTAGCTTAGGAATCTGTACTGTATTGCTCCAAAATTCTTTGCATTCTAGAAAGGCTGGGAGGTCTCAGGAACTGTTTCTCTCTGTTTCCATCATGAAGCACATGCTAATCGCCTACTCAATCTAATCATGCTGCCTTTTTGTGTATTAATGTCTCAATTACTAAAGATGAGAGTCTGTCATCTTTACCTCTATCATTGCATTCCTCTCTGCCTTTCAAGCCTCAGAGTCATTGTCCATTTTTACAATCAAATTAAGAACACATGTGTCTGACTTAGCTTTCAGAAACTGAAACTGTTCTGAACTTAAATCTGAACAATATTCTGGTTTTCTTAATGCCATTCATTAAAACTATGCTTGGCCCTCTTTATTCCTGAATTTCCAAGTTTCAAATAGAGGACCTGTGAGTTCAGAGCCCACACTTTAGATTCTACAAAGAAAAAACTGAGCACATAGTGTTTGCCAGGCTGTCCTGACTTTGCTTCAGCTGTACCAGTGACCCTCTGTCAACAAACCAAGCTTAAAACGAGTCCAGCCAGGATTTTTTTTTTGGGGGGGGGGTCTGGCTTGAGTTCGGACTGTCAGATTGATTGGGAGACTTCCAGCTGGCGATACAGAAATATTTATTAAAAGAGTGCCCATGTCATTTATGGTGCCCCACACTCAGAGTTATCAGGAAACCTCCTTATTAGAAACAGATCAAAATCCCAAGATTCACAGAGACAGAGGAAAAGTGCCCGGCACACAAAGAGGCATATTGTTTAGCAGATATTTAAAACAAAATATATGGATTCAACATGACATGGAACCCCCTCACACAATCAAAGGAGCAGCCAAATCAAAACCAGAAGACTTGGGATCCAGACCTGGCTCTGGGCCTGGGATTCTGATGGGCAAAGGTGAAGGGCTTCCAGGCCCTGCCTCAACCCCTGCTCAGCAGAGAGATTCTCTAGTGCAGTGGTCTCCAACCTTTTTGGCATCCGGGACCGGTTTTGTGAAAGACAATTTTTCCACAGGGGAGGAGGTGGGATGGGCAGTCAAGCCGCACTGCTGATATTAATCTATACTTGCAGCCATTCCCCAGCACTAGCATCACTGCCTCAGCGCCACCTCAGATCATCAGGCATTAGATTCTCATAAAGAGTGTACAACTTAGATTTCTTGCACGTGCCTTTCACAACAGGGTTGGCACTCCTCTGAGAATCTAATGCCACCACTGACAGAAGTTGGACCTCAGGTGGTAATGCATGTGAAGGGGAGCAGTTGTAAATACAGATGAAGTTTTACTGGCTTGTCCACTGCTCATCTTCCACTGTGTGGCCCAATTCCTAAAAGGCCACAGACTGGCACCGGTCCGTGGCCTGAGGGGTTAGGGATCCCTGACCTAGTGCATTAACTCAAAATTTTATAAATGGGTTCCCCCAGAAGAATGTTTGATGGAGTTGTGTGGGGGAGAGACATGCTAATAATACATATTCCTGGGACCAACAACAAATCTACTAAATCAGAATCTTTAAGAATGAAGCCTCAGGGTCTTCATGTTTATAAATGGTTCATTTTATTCCTATTCACAGTAAAGATTGAGAACTACTGCTCTGGTGCTAACCCTGAGGTTAGGCCAAAATTCAGATTTCAGGGACAAAGCTCAAGATGCTGGTACTTAGCCTCAAGTCGTTCCTGTCAATATTCTTACCCGGACTTAGTGCCCTGAGTCTGACAAGTGGGCTTCTGCCTTTCCATTAGATAGAGTTTCCATCTGTGTCCCAGTTCAAATAATTGGGATTTCTGTCTTATTTCTTCATGACTCCCTGACAGCAACCTGCCTAAAGTTCTGATCTCTTTCATAAGGTCACTTCTCTGGCCTTCTTTCTGGGCATCTGTCCCTGAACTGTTCTGCATCAGAACTCTGCCTACCTGATGACTGGCTCCCCTGATGCCGCCTGCCTGTCTGACTTGCAGGAAACTGAAAACCACTGTTGCTGGATTTTTCTTTGCTGTGTGCCACTCACCTGTTGGATTCCTAGGTGCGTTTTTGCTTCTTTTCCAAAACCAAGACTACTGCCTGTTGCCTACCACCAGAAGCTGGGGAAACTTTTCTTCACACCTGACTTTGTGCTCTCAGGACCTCCATGACACTAATGCAGGGGTTGAGTTTTTCTGCCACCTTATTCTATTACAGTTACCTGAGCCACTTCCATGACTCAAAATATGGTAAGCTATAATCTAAGGTGACTTTCAGCTACAGAGTTCTATAATGCTCTGACATCTTCAAAAGTACATCCAGATGTATAACAAGAAATAGATTTATTTATTAATTTTATTATAAAGATGTGGGGTACAATTCAGGGTTAGGTATACAAATGTTGATTATGCAAGTACCCTTGCTGATGAGGTATACCCCTCCCTCCCCTAGCAGTTTCCCTCAACTGCCACTCCCACCCCACCCCCCCGACAGTTTCCCACTACTGCCAATCCCTTTCTTACAGTATTATGAAGATTGTTCAAGGTCCGCTTATGAGTGAGAACATATGGTACCCTATTCTTTACTTCTGTGATAGATAACTGAGTATGATTTCTCTAAATCCATCCAAGTTGCTGCAAAGTCCATATATTTGTCCTTCTTTATGGCTGCATAATATTTCATTGAATATATGTACCACATTTTTTTATCCAGTCCAGCTTCGATGGGCAGCATGGTTGGTTCCATGTTTTTGCTATTGTGAATAGAGCAGCAGCAAACATACATGTGCAGGTATCCTTTTTGTAGAATGACTTGAGTTACTCCGGGTATATTCCCAATAGGGGAATTGCTGGGTCATATGGAAGGTTAATTTCTAGTTCTTTCAAAAATAACCACACTGTCTTCCAAAGAGGTTGCACTAGTTTGCATTCTCACCAGCAATGTAGAAGCACTCCTTTTTCTCCGCATCCTCGCCAGCATCTGTTGTTTGTTTTATTAATGATGGTCAAGGAAAGAGATTTATTAAGGAGTTCTCACACATTCCTTCAGGATGAGAGAGACAAAGCTACTAGAAATGTAAAGATGAACAAAAGGAAGACAAATCACACAAACTAGAGTCTCAGGGAGTTGGGGTAGAGACTTAAAAGTAGGATGAACAACTGTCCCATTTAATCTGGGACTGAGGAGGTTCCTCAGACATGGGATTCATGGTGCTCAAATGAAAAAGTCCTCAGCAAACCAGAATGAGTTGGTCACCCTAGAACGTGAGTTCTGTGTGAAGTTTTGCTGAATCGAATATTTAGGGATGTGAAATAATTGTACAGAAACTGAAACGAAATTTTATTTTCTCATATTTTGTGAAAATAAGTAAGTGCCAGAATTTTTAAAAAGTATGCTTGACTGTTGAGATGTGCTTTATTGAAAGCAATTCTGTTCAAATATAGGTACACATGGGACCCAGCTTTTGTGCTAGTTGCATGCATATTAATGAATTAATTAATTCACAATTAAATAATTAGTTAATGATCGCCTTGTTAAGGAGATCAGAATTTTAGGCAGGTTGCTGTCAGGGAATCATGAAGAAATAAGACAAAATCCCAGTTGTTTGAACTGGGACACAGATGGAAACTCTACCTAATGAAAAGGCAGAAGCCCACTTGTCAGACTCAGGGCTCTAAGTCAGGGTAAGAATACTTATTAATTAACTAATATTGTCAAACACTTACTGAGGATTCATATACTATCCACAAATTGAAGTGCTTTACATACCTCAAGTACCCTCAAACTGACCTTAGTAGGTAAGTGCTGTTATAGGCTACACTGCACAGATAAGGAAACAAAGGCACAAAGTTTTAGGCAATTTTTCCTAGAAGAAATCCTGATATTAAATTGACATGACAGATGATCAAAGGACTCTCAACTCTATTCCAATATGTAGAACCAGAGTGCAAGGGGTCAGCTGATCACATAGTCTCACTGAAGCATCTGCATATATCCACATTCCTGTTTGTGAGTGACTTTAGACTCAAGTCATCGGGGCCATTACAGAAGAAATTCTCGTGAAAAATATTGAGACATATGAGTCATTTTTTAAAAGCTAGATATTCCAGATCAGTGGAAATGCAATATGATTTTAGGTAGTAGGAAACCACTCAGGACATCTCAACAGCTCATGGACACGCTAACCCCAGGGGCAATAGGAAGAAGGGAAGGCATCTCTTATCGGGGTGGAGAATGACTCTCTAGAACTTCCATGTTTTCAATTTGATCGTCCCTTTATGAAGTTAACATGTATAGAGTGCTTCCTCTGGGTCAGGCACTGTACACAACTTCTTTCAGTCCCCACCACCATTATATACCGTAGTTATTGCAGGCCTTAATTCACAGATAAGAAAATAAAGGTGCAGGGAGATGAAATAATGTGGCAAGATCACCAGGTTAGCAAATGGTAAAACCAAGATCTGAATCCAGGCACTCTGACCTTATCCGTTTATTCACCCCAGTTCCCTATTGAAGTTCACACATATGGACTGCTAGAATGTTAAAGTTACAGGAAAACTTAGCAACTAGTTAGTTAGCCTAACCTCTTCCTTTCATTAATAGTAAACCAAATCCCCACCGATTATAAGAGATTTGGGAAGACAGTGTATACACCAGAAGAAACAAAGTATTTAGAGATAAGTTGGATTTGGTCAGTGCCTCTGTAACTTATCACCTCTGTCATTTTGGCAGGTTACTTAATCTTTCTAAACCTCAATTCCATCATTTGTAAAATGGGGGTAATATCGTCTACTTATCAGGGAGATTTCAGGATTAAATAAGAAAATGCATGCACAGCATTTAGTAGTGTTTCTTGCATACAGATGGAATTATTATTAGATTTATTAAAACAACTAGTATTTATTACAAATAGCAGTATTATTGTACAACTATCTAGTAGTTACTGCTATCACTATTATGTCATCATCACCATCATACTATATCACACAGTAGTCAATTGCAGAAGCTGGCTTAAAATCTTGTTGCCTAACTTACTGTGATGGAACTTCAACTGAAAAAACATTTAATAAAGACCCTTGGCATGTAGGAGGTTACTTGTAAGGTGACCACAAAATTGCAGATAAGAATGTACAAAAATTTAAATGGCATAGAACAACAAGAAGCAAATTCAGTGCCATGGAATCTTGGGCACTAATGATGTTTCTTTAGAATATTTTCCAAGTAAAATACAAAACAAGTACATATATTGGGTTTTGGCTTTATTCTTTATTTATTTTGGCTTCTGGATGTACACCATGAACACATGAAAGATCGTCAGTGCTTCTGGCTTTTGTAGCATGGATTCAAGAATGTAAAAACGGAGGGTCCACCAGCTAGCCTGAGTTCTAACTTTATGGAGCTATATTTCTAGAAAAGACAACAAAATGACAAACCTCAGGCAATTGCAGCTCTCTGAGTACTGATGCAGCATTGTGGGAAGCCACCTTGTCTCTTTCTTCTCCCTCGTTTAACAAAGTGAGATGTTATTAACATGTTCACCTATATAAACCTTTCAAATAAGGGTACATGAAAAAACAGCTGACAACACACTCTTTGTCATACACAAACCATTCTGCATAGTCATTTTCTTTTCTTTTTTTTTTTTAGATTAGAAAATATAGTTTATTTAGAAAGTAGATTAGAGAGAGAGATAAACAGGTGATTCACCTCCCCAAGGTAGGAAACTTGGCCAACATTTTCATTACAAAAATAACACACTGTTAGTGAGAAAAATTAGAAAAATAAATACACTAAAATAAGAAAATTCAAATCATCCACAATCCCATAGTATGAAATAACTATTGTTAATACTTTTGTTGTGTATATTTTCTGACCTTTTCTAAGCATATGAAAATTCATATAAGCCAGATACGATGATTCACACCTATAATCCCAGCACTTTGGGAGGCCAAGGCAGGAGGATTGCTTGAGGCCAGGAGTTTAAGGCCAGCATGGCAACATAGCAAGACCTTGTCCCTACAAAAAAAATTTTTTTTAATTGGCCAGGTGTAGTGATATGAGCCTTAGTCCCAGCTACTCAGGAGGCTGTTGTGAAAGGATCACCTGAGCCCAGGAGGTTGAGGCTGCAGTGAGCCATGATTGTGCCACTGCACTCTAACCTGAACTACTCATTGAGATACTGATTCAAAATTAAAAATTAAAAAAAGGAAAAAAGACTCAAACATGGGTAAATATACGCAATTTTAAAAAATACATTATACTATAGTTATTTTTCCCCTGGCAAAATATAATAAGCATTTTATATACATTATAGAAGATAATTATATTTCAAATCATGGTTTTAAATAATGGCCTGACATTCCATTACATAAGTGTACCATAAGTTATTAGTCAGTTGCTATAAATACATAATGGTGTTGCTCCCAATTTTCTTACTGTTATAAACATTTTTATAATCATCCTTGTTTTTCTACCTTGGTATACTTATTTAGTATTCCCTTAGAAATAAAGGAATTTCTAGAATTGAAATTACCAAATCAGGAGCTGCATACTTTCAAGGCTTAATATATACTTTGTATTAAGTAATATGCATGTATTTGTAACACATAGGCCATACATATTGCCAACTTTATCTTCAAAACCAGTCTACTGATTTGCAATCTCAGCAGTGGGCATGCACGGACCTGCCGCACTGCCCTTCATAGCTGAGAGTGCCAGCAACTACATCTTTGTGACCCAAGGGAAGGACAAGAGATGACTCCTAACTGCCCGGCAGGTTGGCTAACAGGCCAGGCTGACAATGCCCACGTGTACTGTGATATCACAGGCAAGCAAAGAAAAGCTTCCAAAAATAACATGGCCTTTGAGAACTGGACTCTATCAAAGAGAAAAGTTCTGATTTTTAAATGCATATCTGTGTTGCCTTAACAAGTGGAACAGAAAAAAAAGAGGCTGGCCACATTTGGCAAGCAAGAATATGTTTATTTTTTTCCTCCAAAAAAAATGAAAAGAGAGAGGAAGGGGCATTATTACAGATTTACAAAATCTGTGACAAATTTCCTGGCCAGTTAGAGTAGAATATTAGAATGTCCAAACAGTGAAACAAAGCAAAACAAAAAAGTCCACTTTCCCCTGTGCCTGGGTAACATTTAAAATCATTTCCTAGAAGATTTAAAAACTTATTGTAGAGTTTTAAATCATCTAGGAAATGATTTAAAATCTGAAACTTAAATGTTTTTGCGAATGTAAGCAAAGACAAAGCAACAGAATGAGCCA
This sequence comes from Tarsius wallacei, assembly GCA_963574415.1. Lineage (NCBI taxonomy): Eukaryota > Metazoa > Chordata > Mammalia > Primates > Tarsiidae > Tarsius > Tarsius wallacei. The sequence continues at coordinate 15,416 of CAUYQG010203029.1, read as the reverse complement.
GAACACCCTTTCCCCAGCATTGCTGGCTTTGCACTGAAGGCAGCTAGTGCCTGCATCTAACTGGGTTGCTCTACCGCTCTCCTGGAGCCCACAAAGCAGAAAGAGAAGGTTCAAGGCTCCACAGAGTCAGAGCCAGGAAGATGTCAGACATGTGTACACCATGGATGAGGATGTAGGTAGGAAGGAGGCAAACAAGAGCAGCACACACTTGGAACAGACTAATCCGTAAAGTACTTACTGTCTTCTACATTGTAGGCCATGAGAGAGGAGCTTCTTAATTATTTTACAGATAGTTGCCTGGTGTCTACTCCAGTCTCTTCCAGTAGCAACTCATTTAAGCTTCCAACAAAGTACTCCCATTTTCTAATGGAGAAACTGAGGCATGCTGAGATTAAATATTTTGCCTAAGATAACACAGCTAATAAGTAGAGGAGCTAAGATTCAAACCCAGGGAGCTAAATTCTAAAATCCACACTCTTTGACACATTAGCATGCTGTTTCTCAGGGCACAGTTACAGAGGCAATGTAGAACTGAAGACCCGAAGGCCAAGGTTCAAGTCCCAAGGCTGCATCTTATTATCAGCTCTAGGTCACCTACAGCAAATCATTCAATGTCTTTAAAGTCTCAGACTCCTCTCTGGTGAAACAGGTGGAATCCAGATATCAGTTCTGTCCTGCTTCTCCCTCCAACCCATGAATCACACCCACCGGGATGCTGAACTTATCACATCTACGTCTTTGAGTTGCGCATCCCACTTTATTTCTACTGAATTTCAATCTGCAGTTTTGCTCATGACCCAATGTTTCTTATTCATACTAAAAGCTGCTCGCTATTCCCCCCAGAGAATCCTTTGCTGTAAACACATTGGAACAATGAATCTTGTTTCTCTAAGCACTTTGTAGGTTACACAAAAGAGGGAGAAGTACATTGCATATCACAGGGAAAACTTCTTAAAAATTCCCTGTGTCACCATTGGTCCTTTAGCACTACACTACCAAGTAGGGAGAGCGACTTTCAATATCATTTCTTTCAGTTCCCAGAACTGATAACTGTTTTCCCTTTTGAATGTTTCCCTGGACATGTTAATGTCTCACCTCTTTCCTATAAATTGTAAATAACTTATTTATTTACAAATAATTTAACAACCATGGTGCTCCAAAGAGATCATGGATGTGAAAGCATCTCTTAAAAACGTAGGTATCGCCGGGCTCAGTGGCTCAGCCTGTAATCCTGCGCCTTGGGAGGCTGAGGTGAGTGGATTGCCTGAGCCTGTGGGTTCGAGACCCGCCTGGGCAACTTGGCGAGACCTCATCTCTACAATAAGTAAAAAAAAGTTAGCCGGGCATGGTAGCGCGTGCCTGTGGTTCCAGCTACTTGGAAGGCTGAGGTGGAAGGATCGCCGGAGCCCAGCAGGTCGAGGCTGCAGTGGCCGGGTGCGGCCACTGCACTCCAGTCTGGGCAACAGAGTAAGACTCCAACTAAAAAAAAAAAAAATGTAGGTATCATTACTATTTCCCTGCAAGATGATGCAAGTTGAATAATTAAAAATATTGACCTATTAGACATCTAACTGACAGGTGCACAGTGAGTTATTAGAGGGGCATTGGTAAGCATTGGTGACTGATACAGTTGACACTGTCACAAACCATGCCTTCCCAGGCAGTGCATCAATGTAGAGCTGGTTAGACAAATGTCTACATCCGTGTTGAAGCTCCTCCCTCTTAAAAATGTAAACAGCTCCCCGCCCCCCACCCCCACAATTTTTTATTCAGCCTTACTGGTCTTTTTCTTACCATCTTACTTTTCTTACTTTATAGAAGTTTCAAATATATATTCTATACCCACTGCTTCTGTTTTTTTCTCTACACCTAGTTCCTCCTTCTCACCAGGAAACGTGTACTGTCTCTCTCCAATGCTACGATTAAATGTTGTGGACAATGTCTTATAAGTTCACAGAGAGCTCCCTGTTGTGAAACACAAGTGTCACCTTCCTCATTCTCTGGAGCTCCTGGTTGAATTTGACATTTTCAAGGAAATCTGTAGAAGAGTATCAAGTAAGGGGAATCCTACTCAAAAAGACAGGTAAGATTAATCCACTTGTCCAATGGTCTTTTTTAAGTTCTAAAAGGAATATATTTTAATTACCTGCTTTACCAATTATACAGCTTTGTGACTTGAAGGTGCAGCTAGCCTGTGGAAAATTCTTCCAGTCATATGTCTCATACATGAAAGACACTTGATAGAAGTCTTCTGAAATTTGACAGCAATCCTAAAAATTTACATGGCATTTCCAGTAACAAGTTATGAAGTTGAAACGAATTTGTCTAGCTTATAATAATAAATAAATTTTAATCAACCATGTTAGAGACTGATTTTTCTTTAAATTTCTCTCTATGGAAAATATTGCAAAATTAGTATGTTACGCAGAGTTGATAAAAAAAGAATGCAGTCAAAAAAGATAGGAGGAAAAAGTGATGTGGAATTGTGTAAAGCAGTATGTTAATAAAAACTTTGTTATTTTTCCAGATTTTTTTAGATGTATGTGGTATTTCCCGGCACATAATTTGTAACTTATGCCAGAGTAGTATACCTTATTTGCAATAAATATCTACTTTTCTACAATTTTATATTTACAACTTTGAATTTTTTAAAGGAGTATAAGTGTCAGGTACTTACATCCTATTGATTATATAGTAGTTGTTCTACTATTGAAATACAGACAGCCGGGCTCGGTGGCTCAGCCTGTAATCCCGTGCTTTGGGAGGCTGAGGTGAATGGATTGTCTGACCCCGCGGGTTCGAGACCTGCCTGGGCAACTTGGCAAACCTCATCTCTACAATAAATAAAAAATTAGCCGGGCATGGTAGCGCGCGCCTGTGGTTCCAGCTCCTTGGAAAGTTGAGGCAGAAGGATCGCCGGAGCCCAGCAGGTCGAGGCTGCGGTGGCCGGGAGTGGCCACTGCACTCCAGTCTGGGCGACAGAGTGAGACTCCAACTCAAAAAAAAAAAAAAATACAGACTATTAAATCAAACGCATTTCTGGATAATGGAAATAAGGTGTTACTACTGATGCCTTGTGAAATGACAGTAATTCCCCCCTCATTTCTCCCATCTCTCTGGATCCTCTACCAAATTTCTACTTATGAGTATACTTACGACAGTGCAATATGCAGAGAATATGAAGATACAGATATAATTCATCTGCCTTGACTAGATTAAAGCCCAATGATTGGAAGAAGACACATATGCGAATAATTAGGCAACAACCTGATAAGCGCTGTAAAGGAGTTAAGGATACAGAAAAAAACTCACTCTACCTTGGGAATTCAAGAGAAGGGTCATAATAAAAGTAAGAGTTGAAGTGAGAATGAGAGAGAGCACGCCTGGCAGGGGATAGAGTTGGCATCCCCATGGGGAATACTGCAGATTAATGTATGTGAGCAGAGCATCAATATCATTCTAAAGAACAATCAGATATACTACTCTGGCATACAAAGAAAAACAAAAAAAAGAAAACCCCTCCCAAAAAAGGGAAGCATCATTGGCTTTTCAGAAGAATTATCGAATGACAAACTTTTATGTCACATCCCATAATATACAAAAAATTTCTAGACATTGAAATTGTGGGTTTATGCTTTTTTGTTATTGAAGATGCCTGGATGCTGAATCTCCAACACTTTAGCTGTGTTACCTGGGACAATTGTGTAACTTCTCAAAGTCTCAGTTGTCTCATCTGTAAAATGGTGTTTTTGCCAGTGGCATCAAAACATTTAGTCCAGTTATGCATGGCATAAAGTAATGCTGAGCAAATGTTATGGTACCATTAAGTAGGGCTAACATCATCTGGTCTTTCTAACATTAAACATAGATGTGAATTGCACATCTCTTTGTTACACTGGTAATTAACTCAGGAAAAGTCAGCACCTGTCAGCCAAAAACAATCAAACTGGAAGCAGAAATGTTTTTTCAAATAGCCAGAGCTCTCCAAAGAATTCCAGAAATGCTCTCACATTCTCTGTCACATTCCTTTAAGCACAGATTAATTTAAACCAACAGCCTAAGCAGGCCACATCAGAAATGTACACACAGAGGACAAAGGCCAAAAACCAAATCCCAGTGGAAAAAAAAAACAACAACCCTCTTGTGAGGAAGTAAGCACTTAATTCTATATGATAGAAGATGTACTTCCAAACGCTTCCTGCAGAAGCCAAAGTCTCTTCACATTTAGGCTCAGTAGAATCAGTTAGATCTGATGGTATTAACACTTAAAGCAGTGTGTCCCAAGTTATGGAACTTAGAGAAAATGGTGGTATATACCCAGTGGTAAACAAACAAGGCAGTGTGCATCCAGAAGTAATTAGCTGAGAGAGGAGAGAAAAGAGGGAAATGAAGGGAGTCCAGGCACCCTGGGGGATCCCAGGCTGGGCTGCTTCCAGCTCCCTAGGGAGAGTCCTTTTTTAGACAATTGCACCTGATGTATAGCAGCTCTTTCCAGCCTTAACAGACTGAACTGCTTGTTTAATGACAAAATGTGTGCATTTTTTTTAAGAAGGGACATCAACCTCTTCAATTTAATTAGAAACGCTTATAAAGGAGTGGACTGCATTTTACCTTAGTCCAGTAGGTCATTGATCCTGTTCCTTTAGAATTAATAAGCAGATTCTCTGTTTTTAAGAAACTGGGCAGAGGCAGATGATACATCTATTTTTCTCACAGTAAGCTCAGTTCTTGGTTTTTGTGATTGAGGATTCTGAGACTGCTAATATTTGCAAATTGATCCTTCTAACAAATGTTGCTATAGTTGGCTGGTTTGGTTTTGTTTGTAGGACTTCGGTACTACAACTGGTTCATGACCTACAACCTGAAATATCTTTCAATTTCTTAGACATGTAACTATCTCCTCAGAGCACAAAAATACAAGAATGTATTCTATCAAAAGTGTTGTCAATCAGACTTGACTCCCTATTGGTCAATACCATGTGAGAATGTACAAATGTGGAACACACTTGAACTTACTCATTTCTTAGCTTTTGTCTAATCACTAATTTCACTGAATGTGTTGTACCAGAAGATCATTAACCCTAACCCAGCAGTTCCCAACCTTTTTGGCAACAGGGACCGGTTTCATGGAAGCCAATTTTTCCATGAGGGGTTGGAGGATATGCAATCAAACATCACTGTTAATGTTAATCTGTATTTGTGATAAGCTGTTCCCCAGCACTAGCATCACTGTGTCAGCTCCACCTCAGATCAGACACTAGATTCTCATAAGGAGTGTGCAACCTAGATCCCTCATATGTGCAGTGCACAATGGGGTTCACATTCTTATGAGAATCGAATGCCGTCACTGATCTGACAGAAGCCAAAACTCAGGCAGTAATGCGAGTGATGGGGAGCAATTGTGAATATAGACAAAGTTTCACTAACTCACCTACCACTCACCTCCTGCTGTGCAGCCCAGTTCCTAGCAGGCCATGTACCAAAACGGTGGGTTGGAGCTGGGGACCCCTACCCTAACCTATAACTTTTTATAAGACAAACGAGAGGCCATGAAAGGAAAAGAGACAAATCACTTCTTGATGGAGGATTTACATGAAATGAAGACTGAATTGTTTAGCTGGAAAGGGTACCTCTCCAGATCTCATTATATGAGACTGACACAGGACAGGGCACCCCAAAGTTGGGGTCCAGATCAAGAGACCAAGTGGGTTCTTGGCTTCACACAGGAAAGAATTCTAGAGTGAGTTCCTGAAGTAAAGCAAATGTAAGTTTATTCAAAGAAAAGAGGAACAGAAAGAAGGCTCTTCTGTAGGCAGAGCAGCCCCTGTACATCACTGGAGTTTCAGCTGGAAAATGAAAGTTTATTGGAATGACAGAAAGCAGGCTGCCCCAAAGGCAAAGAGCATCCTGGGCTGGTCCATGAGAAGAACAGCAACCATACACGGCTGGGGTTTTGTTTTTACAGTTATTTCTTGATGATATGTTAATCAAGGGGTAGAATATTCATGAGTATCTTGAAAAACAGTTGGAGATTTATAAGGGGTCCACCTAGTTTACTACTATAAATGGGTGAGTTGTCATGGTGCTGAAGGGTGTGTCATTTAGCATGTTTATGTATTATAATGAACATACAATGAGGGCAAGGTGGAATAGCAGGCAAATGAATTGCCATTTTGGTTCTAGCTGGCTCCAACCAGTTCTTAACTGCATCTTGTTTTTCTCTGTGGGGGTTCCAAAAACCAGGCTATTATCCTATCTCAAGAAATTGTCTCAGTCACCTGTCCTGAGAAATTAACTTTGTTGTTTATCTTAAGAGACTAGTTCTGCTTAATTCCTATCTCAAGACTATAATGAAAACCAACTATAATGAGAGGGCAGGATACAGTCCTGAGCAGCTCTTTAACCATAGTTACACATGTAGTCATAACTTCTGAACACAATAAGCATTGATGAACTTACTGACTTCTTACTACCAAACTGAATGATTGACCTTCTGGGTCGTCTGAGAGCAAGTGATCCTAGAACATTTTTAGGAACAACACTACACAAGTGGTAACTTTTGTGGCCCATCAGAAAGGACCGTTAAATCGTGGCATTGGATTAAAGCTTTACTTCAGTTGGCATAAATTTTAGAGAAAAATAATTACATTTAAGAGTGTTGCCTTTAAGGGGGGACCCAGAGAAAAAGTAGTCAATAACAGATGTCTTTAGCCTGCATCCAGCCACACACTCTGTCCTTTGTTTTCTCCTCATGTCAGTGTTCAGAACGACATCCCCAACGAAGGGAACTGCAAAGGGTTTCTACTGTTTCCACATCCATCTTGCTCAGGGCTCCACTTCACCATCATACTTGAATAAAGTGCAGTATTTGCATTAATTTGCAGGTGGCTGGGACACCTGGCAGTCTGCCTTCATCCTCTCAGGTGGTCTCAGTACCTCTGTCAGATTTGAGATGTTCTAACCATTCACAGAATTTCATGTTTATCTGAATAGAGAAAGTGAGATCTGATGGCATTAATACTTAAAGCAGTGTTTCTCAACCCATGGCACTTAGAGAAAATAGTTGTATGTATTTATATCCAGTGGTAAAAGACAAAACTGTGTGTGTTCAGAAGTAACTAGCTGAGGTAAGAAAGAAAAGAGAAGGGAGGTCAGGGAATGAAGGGAGTACAGGAACACTAGGTCATGCCCTACCAACCTGGGCTTTGTGGATCAACATCAACAAACCAACAACCCAGCACAACACCTGCCAGGGAAACACTCCTTAAAAGAATGTGGATGTTACTAGTGCTTCTTTGGGAACATAAAATTTTAAGGTCCTTATAGTATCATTAAGCTATATGTGATGACATAGGGGACTATGAGTCAATTTTATTTAGTCTCATGAAGAGAAAGAAGCCCACATGGTAGGTGTTCAAGTAATATTTGCTAATGCATTAAAGTTTTTAAATTCCAACCAATATAAGAACCTAAGAATGTGAAATTGAGCTATGCTGTAGATTCACAAATAAGATGCAATCTTACTTACTCCCAACCTAAAAGTAGTCAGGGAGAAACTTAAAAGAAATTTATTAAATCTTTACAACCCCGTTTTTTCTTATTTCATTGTCATCTATGATACAGGAAAAAACAGATTATATTTAAAGTGGGCAAATGTTCTGCTAATTTTCTTAATCCAATCATCTAAAAATGTAAGAAGGAGTTGACTATGACAGTCAAGGATTATCTCATAATTGGATGATTTCCACAAAGAACTTGCAGGCTGGGATATGTCTATAACGACTTTCTGAGATGTTTACTCTAGTAGTTCAGATATTATGACCTTAGTTGGACAGAGCAGGCTACATACCATCTTAGCAAGTTTGTCAACAAAAATATCTAAGTGATTTGGAAAGGAAATAGCACTAACATCTGAAACTGCCACTGATATAAAGCAAGTGTAGAAGTTGAGTACCATATGTGTTATTCAGCTACAAGTACCATATGTGCAATCAGCTACAAGATTATAGACATGGGGAGCCATGTAGGAAAAAGGGTTTTTGAATGGAGTCCCCAACTTTATTGATACACTTTCAATAAATTTGTCTATGATATGTGAGGTGCTCTCTAAGGATATAGTGGTGAACAAGACCCACAAGTTAAGGAGAATAATACTAGTAAAGAGTCCAATTTTATTTATTTGCTGAGAAAAAATGTTTAGTAGATTTGTCATTTTGAAAACAGAAAGTGACCATATGTATACATGTTACATTATATTAATATTTCTATATTAATATATCTCCAATATCTTTATATTAGGACTTTATGATTCTTTTGCATTCTGTCATAGTAATAAGATTTCATATGATTCTGAGGAGTATTGTTTCAATAGGACTACGGTGTTAGATGACAGGCAGGATGATTTAATTGCACAACCACAGAGGCCACCATTTCACAGTTGAGTAGCAAGGTGAAAAGATGAAGAAAGGAGAGAGGAGAAAGTAAATTAGGAATTATTGAAGAAATATCCTAAGAAAATGTTTACTTATAAAATGTTTTGTCATTGAGGGATGTTAGGAGACAAGCAAAATATGTTTAGAATGGAAAAGATCAGCCCATCAATTTGAAAAGCAAAAGTCCACAATAAAAGAGGGAAAGGGAAAGGGGTGGGGGGAGAGAGAGAAAGTTTGTAAAAACAGAACAGACATTAGAGCTGCCTAGTTGTCTCTCTAGGTTTCTTAATCCATTAAAATAATAAAAGCCCCTCTTATCCTTAATGTTCTCCACCAAAGACCCAACAGAAGACCACAGAAGCCTACCCAAATAGCACTTAACAGAATTATCATCAAGATGGGCAGGAACTGATGAGAGAAAAGATAGGAGAAAAGTGTCAGAGGGAGGAAAAAGGAATCCAGACATATTGGCCAGTGTCATGTTGTGAAAAGTAGAAACAATAAGAGATTCGACAGAATGATGGAAGACAAAAGTGGACAAGTCCTCTGAGGGAAGCATGGGACATGAATCTATCCCACACACAGGACATCTATCATGCCTCTCTACAGCAAAAGAAAAATGTTTGCTTAACTTGCCTAACTCGCTACTCAACAACAATGCTACCAACAACAGCCATCAATACTATCAGTGGGATGCTTAATGTCTATATGCTACTGTACTCTACTAAATAGCATATAAATGACTTCACTCCATCTTTCAAGCATCCTTATGAATGACATCCTATTATTATCCCTATCTTTACAGATTAGAAAATCAAGTCTGAGAAAGTTGAAATAACATTCACAGCTTTTTGTTGATTGCTTAGAGTTGACAAGATTCTTCACCCCCACACTCAAACTCTTATAGATTAAAATTAACCTCCATCCTGCCTCTTTCAAGTTAATGAAATTCTGCACTCTTTCATCTGCATTGAGCATGGAGAACAGTTTGTCAAACTATTATCAATGGTTACTTGCTAGACAAGACTGCATCCTACTACATCAGAAGCTCTAGAGAAAGAGGGTGGAAAAAAAGTCACACCTTTAGTATATACCAGCTAATATAGGCTGCATTTAGCAAGGTGTTACAGTACATGAAAGAAATAAGCTCAGAAAAGAAGTGGTTAATCTGGAACACTCCATGTCAAGAGTCATGCTTCATTGATCTAAAATGTTTTCAAATTTCCATAGGGATATTATCTCTTAGACATTAAGTAGAATGACACTGTCTGCCTAAAGTCCAATTATCAAACATCATCAGGCCCTCTATCTTTAAGTCAAGCCCACTATTATTGGGTGGTAGAGGGTCAAATGATGGGGGTGATGAGAGAGAAAAGAATTAATGCAGCCATTACCCCAGTCTTTTCAAAACTTCTTTCTGAGTTAGTAGGTTAGAGATTATTTACACTACAGCTAACAATGCAATTTGTTTGGATTTTTAAAAAATATAAAACATTTTGGCCTCTTCTAAATTTCAAAGAAATACTTTTGAAAAGTTAGTAAATTTTTTTATCTAGAGGAAAAATAAGAAAGATCATTATCTTACAGCTTTCTTCTTAAGGCAGAAAGTATACAAATACAAATCCAATATTCAAATTTCTTTGACAGATCAACTATAGATCTTGGGTGGAAGGACTTGGAGGGTGTGATCTGGTACTAATTTCAGTGAGCTGAATTTAATTTTCTACTTTGGGAGGCAACACATGATAGTCATTGTTTAACATCATTCCACTTAGGACTAAAAATCTCCATAAAAGAAACCTTATGGGGAATTTATGTGCTTCACATTTTGCCAAAGTTCTCAAAAGAGTGAACTTGGAATTGGTAACGAGTAGAGTTTCCTTCTTGTCCAAAGAATAGCTTTGGTCACCATCTGGACCCCATGAAAAGCATTGAGAACCTGGTTGGAGCAGAGCCAAATAAATCCGGTAGGTGCCACCTGGCAATACTAGATCCCAGGAAGAGGGTAAGTGCCACTGGCCAATTCTCAAGGGACTGCCAACTCAGAGAAACAGTGAGTTAATAGGGGTGAGACCCACTGGAATAAGAATCAAAAGATTTGGGCTCTGAAATGGATTTTTCCACTGATCAGATATGTGATTTTTAGGGCAAATCACTCTTCTATTTTGGGCTTTAGTCTCCTGGTCTAGAAAATCCTGGTCTAGAAAGTTGAGTTTAAGTATGAACTCCCAACTCAAATACCTACAATGATCCAGCAGGTAGCCTGATGGAGAAACCCAGATAGAGCAGGAACCATGGCTCAGTGAAGAATGCACACCCTTTCAAAGGGACAGGTGTTCTCTAACCCAGCTAACTAATGGTATGTGGTAACACTGGGCCCAAGATGCCACATTTCCAACCTTTTCAAGACAAGCTAGAAATTAAGTATTTCTATGTAAAATCTTCCCATTTTGAAATGCTCATAACTAATTCAGTTTTTAAGTACTCTATTTTTCACTCCCCTCTCCTGCAAAAGTATCTGCTATTGTGGTGCAGCCAGGGGATCACATTTGTCCCCCATGTAGTTCAGATAACTGAACAAAATAATTTCTAAGGATTCTTCCATTTTTGAAGATAAATGTAAACTATTTGCCTGATAAATGACATTTCATTTCCTCTACCTAACACCTAACATCTATTTCTTTCTTTGCTCTCATTTTCAGAATGTTTGGGAATGAACTCTCATACACTCTCCTTGGGCCCTGAAGATTTGGCCTCTTCCTCCCCTACTCCACTGAAACTGTGTTCCTGATGTTACCCATCAACTCCTGACCACAAACTCTAAATGCCTTGCCTTCGTTCTTTACCAATTTGTAGCAACTGAAACTGTTAACAACACCTCTTGAAAGCTGGTTTCTGCGGGGTTTTTCACATGTTTCTAATCACCTCGTCCCAGATTCCTTTGCTGCCTTCTCTTCCTTCCACTTCCTAAACGTGGGTGTTCCCTGAGGCTCGGTCTCCAGGCTTCTATTCTTCTCTTTAAGTGCCTATCCTGACACAACTTTACATTCCATTTGCACCCTTCCTTAGGGAAGAAATTTGTCTACTTTCTGAGTGGAATGTTACAGAGGATATTTTTAAAAACTGGAATAAACCTATGAGTTTATTAACAATGATTTTGTTGTTGTTTTAGAATGATATTCCTTAAAATTAAAAAGTGATACAACAGTTAAAAAAAAAAGTTCCTATCCTGAGATCTCATCTACTCATCATCAGTAACTTCAGCTTGAAACATCTTTAGATCCATGTATATATACAAATAAACATCTCCCCTTCTAGTCTACTTCTTAAGTTCCAACTCTTCATTTCAAATGCCCATTTGAATATTTCTATGTGGACTATCTCACTCATTCCTTAAGCGTGACATGCTCCAAATGTATGTATTATTTTATCCAAAATTTCTTCTCCCTTATGTTTCTCTTGCTACTAAACATCCTCCAGCAATCTTTCATTTGCTCTGAGTTAAAATTTTATCTTTGACTCACCTTCACATTCAGTGATCTATTCATAGTACTGGGAACGTTCATCTCCTTGTTTCTAGGGAGGGCTCTTGTGTTTGGGGTTGGATAAATCAGTTGCATCGTTCTTATTTCCTCTCTCCAATCCATACTAGATAGACACTGCTATCATGTTATCACTTGCATCACATTATATTCTCATTTCCATTATCTCATGAGATAAGTACCAACTTCGTTCATCTGGCATTCAAAGCCCACTAACTCTTGGTCCTTAGCCACCTTCCCCGCCCACTCTCTCAACACCAAAGATCTTCTGCTTCAGTCAAACCAGTCTAATCATTGTTTCCCAAAGACTATATTTTGTTTGTGCTCAGAATATCCTCCCCTATAATTTCTACCTGTTCAAATCCTACCTATTCCTCAAGGCTCAGCTCAACTTACACCTTCAAAAAACTTTCTAAATTGCCTAGGCCATCATTATCCTATGTGAACTACCTCAGAAGCAGAAAATCAGATATCACGTGTTCTCACTTATAAGTGGGAGTTAAACAATGGCTACACATGGACATAAAGGTGTAAATAATAGTCACTGGGGACTTCAAAAGAGGGGAGGGAAGGAGGATGGTGAAAGGTTACCTATTGGATACTACGTTCAATATTTGGGTGATGATGCACTAAAAGCCCAGTACCCACCATTAGGTCATATACCTAATAAACACGCACATGTACCCCCTGAATCTAAAATAAAAAATTACCTAGGCTAACATGATCTCTTCCTTACTATTGGCAACTGCAGGTTCTTAGGCTCTAAAGTAACAGAAATTGACATGAGGTTGATTCCCAAGTAAGCTTTAAATGGGGCTTATATCTACTTAAAAGAGAGAAAGAGAGCACAAGAGAAACAGTTACCTGATTGGCTCTCCGAGGATAGTCGCTAGGGTTTTTTATTGGGTTGGTTTGCTGAGGCCTTGGATGAAGGGAGTGAAGTCTGGACTGCACAGGAACAGTTGTCAGTCATGCCTCTACATAAGTGGCATGATCAAAAAATGGCGGAAAAGCCCCTCCCTGGGGGAGATTTTAGGATGGTAATAAGGCAAAGGTTATAATTAGTCTCTTCAGGTTGTGTGCGCATGCTAGTATAAGGGCTGACTGTTTTAGGTAAGATTGCTGGCGAAAAGTTGCTCATCTCAAGTTTTCCACGTGACTGAGTCGGCTGGTGCAGTCCTGTGGTTGGCTAATAGGGAGAAATATACCAGTGCGGTGGGGCCCACTCCTCTCCCTGCTTTGTCTCATTATCAGAGCTCAAGGAAATATTTATCAATACTGCCTTCTTAGCCAGAGGTCTTCAAGGAATCTAGACTGTTACTTTCTAAAAGCTTTATTGTTTTCCCTTAACATGTAGGTCTAAAATTAGTTTTGTATGTGGTATGAAGCCAGGATGCAACTTATTTTTTATGGGGGGGAGGGTGGATATGTAATTTTTTCTAGCAGTTTTGATATCTGTCTTTTCTTTTCCCATTATTATGCAGTGCCAGCTTTTTCATGAATCAATAATTTATGTGTGGGAGATTTGGTTTTTAGTCCCTCAATTCTATTTCATTGGCCCGTTAGTCAGTTCTTGCACAAATTCTAGATTGTCTCAGTTAATTATAGCTTTTATAATAAGTCTTGATATCCAGAAGAGATTGTATTCTCACTTGTTTTTTTCTCTTTTAAAGTGTCTTTGTCTATTCTAGGCCCTTTGAATTTCCATATAAATTTTGATGTCACGCTGGACACAGTGGCTCACGCCTATAATCCCAGCACTTTAGGAGGCCGAGGTGAGAGGATTACCTGAGCTCACGGGTTTAAGACCAACCTGGGCAACCTGACAAGACCTCATCTCTACAATAAATCAAACAATTAGCAGGGTATGGTGGCACGTGTCTGTAGTTCCAGCTACTTGAAAGGCTGAGGCAGAAGGATCGCCTGAGCCCAGCAAGTCGAGGCTGCGGTGGGCATGAGTGGCCACTGCACTCCAGCCTAGGCAACAGGGTCAGACACTCCAACTCAAAAAAAAAAGAGTATTCATCTTGATTCTATACCTCCAAAACCCAAGAGAATCTGTCAAAAACCTCCTTGCACTGATAAAGGACTTTGGCAAAGTCTCAGGGTATTAAAAAGGGTATAAAATAAATGTGCAAAAGACAATTGCATTTCTATACACCAGTAATAAACAAACAGAAACCCAAATAAAAAGCGCAATCCCATTCAAAATGGCCACACAAAAAATGAAATACCTTGGCATCTTCCTAACTAGAGATGCGAAAGACCTTTACAATGAAAACTACAAAACATTGCTCAAAGAAATCAAAGATGACACAAACAAGTGGAAAAATATTCCATACTCATGGATTGGAAGAATCAACATTGTCAAGATGTCCATTCTACCTAAGGCAATCTACAGACTGAATGCACTACCTGTCAAATTACCAGCAGCATTCTTCTCAGACTAGGAGAAAATACAGGAATTCATATGGAAACATAAACAACCACCAATAGCCAAAATAATCCTCAGCAAAAAAGAAAAAAAAGTGGGAGGTATCACATTCCCAGACTTTAAACTTTATTATAAAGCTACAATAGTCAAAACAGCCTGGTATTGGTACAAGAATAGGCATATAGAACAATGGAACAGGATAGAGATTCCGGAAGCAAAACCTCAATTTCACAACCAACTCATCTTCAACAAAGCCTCCACCACCAACCACTGAGGAGAGGAGAACCTATTCAGTAGATGGTGCTGGGAAAACTGGCTGACCATGTGCAGAAGACTAAAACAAGACCCCTACTTATCCCCATACACAAAAATCAACTCTAAATGCATCAAAAACCTAAACGTAAAATCTCAAACTTTAAGAACCTTAGAAAATGCAGGCGATGCTCTTATGGAAATTGAACTGGCAACCAATTCCAGGTCAAAACTCCAAGTACCCATATCATAAGAGATAAGATAGACAAGTGGGACCTCATCAAACTGACAAGCTTCTGCAAAGCCAAAGAAATCATCAAGAGAGTGGGGAGACTGGGAAAAATATTTGCCAACTTTATGTCTGACAAAGGCCTAACATCTAGGATCTACAAGGAACTCAAACATGCTGAAAAGGAAAAACAAACAGTTCCATTACAAAGTGGGCAAAAGATAGGAATAGACAGTTCTCAAAATAAGATGTACCAGCAGCCAACAGATATATGAAAAAATGCTCAGCCTCACTAGTCATCAAAGAAATGCAAATTAAAACTACAGTGAGATACCACCTAACTCCAGTCAGGATGGCCATCATCAATAACTCAAAAAATAACAGATTCTGGAGATGATATGGCAAAAAGGGAACACTTCTACACTGCTGGTGGGAGTGTAAACTAGTACAGCCTCTGCGGAAAACAGTGTGGCGATTCCCAAAATTCTAAAAATCGACTTTCCATATGACCCCACAATCCCCCTACC